>CM031243.1:479192820-479266885 GCA_018340775.1 Taxus wallichiana var. yunnanensis | reverse complement strand
GAGGACCCTTTTTGTAGCATGTTGTTTGTGGAGGAGATGGAGATATCCTTGTGAAATTATTAAGAAGACCTTGAAGAAAATATGATCAATGCGACAAAACCCTAACTCTCATGAGTTGTCACTCTAGATAATGGAGATATTTTCCAAGCAAGGTTTAGGCCACTAAAGACAATGAAAACACAGATTGTTTCTACATGTTTTGGTAGTAAAAATTATGCATTTTTATACACACATGACAAACATGGTAGTATGGGTATGATTGGTTGTTTTTAAATGAATTTTTTTGGTGGGAGGTGAGGCGAGGAAATGAACTTGATTCACTAGATCCTTAAGAAGTTTTACAAAAATGGAGAGCTTGAACAACATAATGCTTTGGATAGCTAGGATGTTCCTTTAACTAGAATATGTGCTTGATGAAGGCCCAGAATCAACACTTTTCACACAAACGTCAAGGATCTAAAATGAAGGCTCAAATTGGAAAAGTTAACTAAATATTATCAACCTTTGTTTCATCACACCTAAGAGACACTCAAAGGCTAAAAATGATCTTATAGTCATCCTAGGAGTCACAATGATTTTAAATTTGTTTATTTCACTATCGGATGAAATCTTTTCTCATAAATGAAATTGCAAATGGCACCCGAACCATCACACAGGAGGATAAGATCGTTTATGATTCACAAAGATTTCAATGTAAGATTGCATGCAGGAATAAGAAAACTACTTGCACACATTCAAGAATGAAGAAAACACAAATTTTGCCCAAAAATAATGCAAATTAACTCAAGTTTGATTAAATTTATCGGTGGGGAAAGTTTCTTGAACAATCTCGGAAGCTTTCAATTTGATGTACACTCACAACCACATTGACATAGTCAAATTTAACACAAAGGAGATAAACAAGTTTCTTCATATGGTTTCTCAGGGATGGGTTATATCAAGCTTTTATCTTAGAAAAATCAGTCCCGACCTCTAACAATCCAACCATTTGTAAGATAAATATGTGCAATTTATAAAAAAATTTACAACAGATTTTTTTCCCCCAAAATTCCAAACATTGAGTGCACCGGTGCTCACCATGATCCAATCACAAGTCCCCGAGAATCAGATCTATAAAAATTTGTCAGTGCTCATGGGGTATATCTCTTGAAACATCTCTTGCATTCAACTCCTTCTTTTGGTAGATCAATTTTCCCTCTGCTTGTAAATCTGACCACTTCCACCTCTAATTTGTCTAATCTAGTTCTTTGCGTGCCCAAGAAGAAAAAAATGGAAGAGTAGATTGAGCCCCAAGGTCAAATACCATCTTAATGGTAAAAATATGTCCCAGTTTTCCTCACCAAACCAAGATATCAACAGGTCTTTCACGTGCCAAGGAAAGAAAAATCGGGTTGAATCTGACAGTCAGATTGCATATTTAATGGTGAGAGACATTTATAGACCTTCCCCACCAAACCAGGATACCAGATTAATGTTCCTCTTCATTTGGCATGCAAGAGACTCCAAGAAATGATAAAAAACCATAAGAATACTTGTCCCGGGAGCTTTGGAGAAAATGATAGAGAATCGAGATCTGACATAGTTTTGTCGATCTTTCTATTTTGAATTTGGACCATCCACATGGGAGATCCAATTTAAAGTGGGCCTACGGGTTCCTTTTTCCTTTTACAAATTTTTGGAAAAATGTAAATTTTCACCTTTTGCTCTGCACCTCCACCCTTGAGAAATGATCCTGACACGTGTCCTAAGGTGGGTCCTAAAGGAATTGTGGCTAAATTCTACTATTTCACCTCCTTTTTGGAAAAGGAAATTTTCCAAGTTTCCCCCATGACTCCGCCCTTACGGTTTTAGCTTACGTGTGGGTCCCAGGTGGAAACACACTTCATTTTACACTTTTAACTCCTTTCTCCATAAAGGAAAAATTTCCAAATTTCCCGAAAATATGCACCTTCATGCGTTGACCTTCCCATCAAATTTTGATGTATCCTTTATCTCGAGCACAGAGGCCATTTTGATGTTTTAATCCTTTTAATGACAAGAGGTAAAAATTCAAGTTACCTCACGATGATACGGTTCCCCCTCCCCTTTGAATTTTCAAAGCCAACCTTGACCTCCCTCTTGTCGGGCTTGCAGGCCATTTTGATATTTTAATCCTTAAGAGGCAAAAATCCAAGTTGCCCTCGATGGTCCACTTCCTCACCTTTTGACTTTTCAAATTGTCACATGTCACAATGGTGCATCTTGAGATGGTCCCAAAAGTTAAGACCTTGAATGAGCATGGGCTCACCACGTGTCCTAGCCCGAGAAATTTTTTTTTTTTTAAGGCTTAAATCTCAATGGAAGGTGCCATGTATCACGTGCACGAGGCAAATCTCCTTTGGCCATTGAAAAGTCCAAGCAAAATGCAAAGTGAGTGGAGGCCTCCAAGTGTCCTCTTGGCGCTTCTTTAAAATAAAATTCAAGGGCTGATCCTCAAACATGCATAGTCCCTCCATGTGTCCCAGGCCTCTCAAAACCTTTTGAAAAAATACTAAGTATGGGAAGACTTGGTGGAAGCCTCCACATGTCTTCATGGCGTAATTTCAAAATGGTGCCCAAGAGTGAGACCTTGAATGAGCATGGGCTCACCACATGCACTTGTCCCTTAATTAAGTCTTTGCTGCATAAAAATTTTGTCAAAGTCTGGGAAGAGTAGAAGAAACCTCCACGTGTCTTCGGTGAACTCAAGGCCAACCAAAAAGAAAATCTTCAAATGAGCACGTTCTTCCACGTAGACAGGTTTTTAAGTTGAGGCAATTCATGAAATTTTGAAGTACCTTACTGAGCCACATCCAACCAAAAGAGGCCATGTTTCCTATTGATGCAAGGATGTAAATTTTCTTTGGGAGAAATGTTCATCAAACCATCGAAATGTAGAAAAATGACCATTTGAGCACAGGAGATGAAATTGTCTCGAGGACGGAGAATTTAGAAATGTTACAAGGCTCAAATACATTCCTTTGAGCTACATCCATTCATTTTTATTCAAGTATTTAGGGGAAAAAATGACAAGTACAACAAATCCCATTATGAAAAATGGAAATAATAGGACATCCTAAGTTTTTACACCCAAATACAGACCTTTTCAGATGAACAGAGAAATGAGGAAACAATTTTGGATCTATACATGATCCTTGGTCCAAGAAAGGACTGATTACAACAACAAAAGGAAGGTGGATACTTTTCAGGCACAATATGGGAAGATAAAATGTGACAGGGGCTGCAAACTGAGGAATTTTAATCGCAAATGGGGTGAGACAAATCTAAGCACCAACATGTTTCTCGAGATCCTTTCATGATCAAGCTCGTGGAGGAAATTTTTCATCTATAGTGACTACTCATAAAATTCTTCATGTAGGCTATTAATGGCCAACATTATTCCAAGATGCAACTAAGTGGGTAAGTAAATGTGAAGCTTTCCAAACTTTTGTGGGAAGACCCAAGCTAGCTACCTTACCACTCAAGCTAGTAGTAATTGAAGAGCCCTTTCAACAGTGGGGGTTAGATTTTGTAGGAACTCTCAATCCTAACTCAAGTGCTAGGCATACTCATGTTTTGACTACTACTGACTACTTCATGAAGTGGGTAGAAGCTATTCCAGTTAAAATTATAACTAAGTAGTATGTAATTTTATCAAGGAAAATATCTTGATCAAATTTGGGGTTCCAAACAAAATTGTCACTGATAATGCCTCCAATTTCTCATCATATGAATTGATGGATTTTTTCTATGGATATGGGATTTCTCTTGCACATTCCTCCAACTACTATCCTCAAGGAAATGGACAGGAAGAATCAACAAATAAAAATTTGGTGACTATTATTTGAAAGCTTGTGAATGAATCCCAAAGGAATTGGCACAAAAGCTCTATGATGCTCTTTGGGCAGATAAGATCACACCTAAAATATCAATTGGGATGTATCATTTCTAGGTGGTGTATGGAGTAAAATCTCAACTACCAATGAAATTGGAACTACCAACCTTACAATTAATGAAAGCTATTGAGGATTCAAATTTCACCAGTGCCTTGGAGAAAATAATCATGTACTGCGAGTTGGATGAGGACAGGAGTTACAGTGTGGCAGAAAAAATTACTTCAAATCAATAGAAGGTGAAACAACTTTGTGATAATAAATCCAAACCAAAGGAATTTTAGGTTGGAGACATTTTCCTACTTTGGGACAAAAGGCGAGAACCTCAAGGAAGTCATGGTAAGTTTGATTCTTTCTGTCTTGGTCCTTTCAAGATCAGACACTTTTCTAGTGAAAATTCTTTCTATTTGAGCTATATGGATGGAACCTCTCTTCCATTTCCATATAGTGGGTAGTATTTGAAGTTGTTTCAGTCCTAGGTGACTAGGAAGTCCTTTGTACAGTCTTGTATAGTCCTTGTTTTTGGTTTTCTTTATGGTTCTTTGTTTTTTCTGTGTGTGTGTGTGTTTTTTTTTCTTCTGTATTGCCTTGTTCATGACTCCATTATCTATTGGATTTTCACTTGCCTTAAAAATAGAGATTCTAGGGTCCCTTTTTCTACCTTGACCTCTTTCTTGTGTCAAGACAATTCATCCCCAGAAAGAGCCAATTGTTGTCACTTTCCCAAAAATATGTGTATTTTTGCCTTACTCTTCAATTTTTTGTAAATTGGCTCTTACAGGATCTTTTTTTTCCTTTGTGAAGTCTGAGAGAGGAGTTGTTTTCAACAATTAGTTATTTCTCAAAATTTTGAGTTTGGGGACTTTTCCTTTGTTTTGTGGATATTTCAGGTTTTGGTGTTCCTTATGTCCCATGTTCCATCGAGGCTCTCAATTTGTTGATTCCCTACCTTCCTCACATTGAACTACCTTCCCTTTCTATTGTGGGTATTTTTATTTGTGATGAACCTTTATCCCTTGTGCTCTAGTACACCTGGTTTGCCATATCCCCACATTTTACGCAACCCTAAAATTCACTAAGTCCCTTTTGTACTTCCTTCAGCAGGGGATTTCAGATTTCCGCATCCCAGATGTCCTAGTTTCATACTGAGGCTAGTTGTGCTCAAATTTTACTGCCATATCCATATTCCATAATCTCAAGTCGTGTTTTATGGCTGAAATTTATCCATCCCCTACAATTCATTGATTTTCACATTTAATGCACCCTACCAACCTATTCAAAATGGAATGTATATAAATACCTAGGGCAATTGGTTATTGTTATCATAATTCTCCACAATTAGTTGTCATTTTCCATTCCATTCACCATTTCCACTTCATTTGTATCCATGGAGAAACATTTTCTAGTATTTTTCAAAATTTCCAGGTGCATCTTGTTCCAACAGAGGTCGTAGTTTGTTTGAAATAAAACTTAGAATATTGAGAAGTTCATTGTAGAATATTTTTTTCCCTTGCCACACGAGCCTTTCATTGACTATATTTTTCTCTCTGGCTAGTTGCTCAAAATTCACACTCACTATGAAGATCCATTATAAAGGGCATGAACATCTCTCTTCTTTGGAAATAGCTATACCCGAGATAGGAGATAGTGACGCCCAACACCTTGACCTTGATGATTTTTGGGCACGGCTTGATTGCGAGAATCCTACTCCTATTTCTCACTTAATCAAAGAAAGTGGGATAGCTCATGCGAGGGGTTTTCCTATTTCTATTCAATGTGCGACACTATGTTAGCTTGTGGCTCCTATTTCAATCGAGACACAAAACATATATTTGATCCTCATGGATAGGTGATTGCTCGGTCGGATGCTAGTTTTATCAATGCTGCCCTCAAAATCCTAGTGGTGGAAGATTTCAAATACTCTCACCAAATCTCAGGCCCAACTTCTTGTTTGATCAAGATAGTGAACAATACAAGAGTAGGGTGGCCAAGTCATGGTTTAAAAACCCAAAGAAAGGAGCCTCAAGACTACCAAAACCATGTATAGAATTGATTTCAAGGAGGATTTGTTAGATGTCATTACCCTTCTTGCTAGAATAATGGGGCTGCCCTCAACTAATGAGTTCCACTTTTGGATGTGCCCTTATATCAACATCATATGTGAAGGAAAACAGAGCCTAAATTGGGAGAGATAATTTGTGATAGTCTCACTGAACAACTTTCCAATGTTCAAAGGACTAAAACTTTCTATATGACTTCTTATTTGATGTACACTATTGTAGCATATAGGGAGTGGTTGGGGATTTCTCCTGATGAAGACAAAAAGGATGCTCCTATATATGAGTATTGCCCACAATTAACATTGAAGATTAGTAATCATCATTTCAGAAGGGTGAATGATGCCTTCACCATGTATATTGTTAGGTTGTTAGAGGGAAACACATCTAGAGATATTCTCAGAGGAGGCCAAACAATTGATTGATGTCTATGGGAGCTATTTCATTCAATTCAGAAAGTTTTCTTACATATGGTTAGTTGGCTTTGAGGGAACACCCTAAAACTCCCAATGTATTGTAGTGATAAAATGGCTCTAGTTGAAGTCTATAGGAAGTTGGATAAGAATAACAGAACTTGTAGAGACAAGAAGATTGCAGGCATTCAATTTCCAATCACATTGGGTAACTACACTTGCAAGACTACTTTGGATGCCCAAAATGTTGACAGGACAATTGCCCCCCTCACACTTCATTATTTCAAGCCAAGGACCTACTTTGACATCAAGGGTTTTCATCACCTTCTTTAGATAGTGAATATTATTGGGTTGTGAAGATTTGCTGCTCTAATGATTATGAAGCTAGAAGAAGGTATTATGGCAGATTGTCTCTTCAACAAATCAAGGACTTTGAAGTGTATAAGGTACCAGATGAACTACAAGATGATGATCAAGATCTGCAGTCTCTTGAATATGAAAGGTCTATCGGAATACTCCTATTGAAACCATTGATTGGTTTATTAAGGAAAAGGATGACTTGAAAGAACTTATAAACCCTGTCTTGGTGAGGACCAAACTTTGGTTTGATAGGAAAATGAAAATGTTCATAATCAAGTAAGTCAAGGTCTTCCTCTCAAGAATCCTCCACTCCTCAGAAGGAGATTCCCGTGGAAACCCCTGAGGCACATGCACAATCGGTCCCCTCTCCACTTGAATCTTCAAATTTGGTATATATGAAGAAAGGGAAGGCTAAGAAAGATGAAAAGGTAGAGGAGGTAATTCAAGGAGAAAGTGAACAATTGTCTTCTTTGAAACAATTGGAAGTAGTACCTAAAATTGAACCAGTTATAGATCTCTGTAATGATGATGGTGATGAGAAAGAAACAGGAGAACATGAAGAAAGTAACCTTGAAGGAGGTAGTATGGAAAAATAAGAGGAAGAAGATGATCAGCAAAAGGATCATACTTCAGAGGCAGAAGTAATGGTTATCCTAGGACCCTCTACCAAAGAAACTCCTGACAAGGAAGCACCTACCTCTAAAGTTGAAACATCTATTTTGGAAGTATCTATTGTACAAACTTTAAGTGCAATGGGCACACTTGCACTTGGGCCTCTTTCTCCCTCTACTTCTAGTTCTTCCTTTGCTTGGGTACAACCATTGGTAGAGAGCAAGAAAATAAATCTACATCTCATATTATTGCTCCAAAGTTTGATGTTGTGGCACCTTCTAGGTACTACTCCTCCCCCATCCACAAAGAAGGATAAAATCACATCTAGGTTAGTATTTGATTCTCAAGGTTAGAAATTTATGGAGATTTCTAAACCTAAGATTGAAAAGGATGAAAGAGATCTATCTGTAAGTGATTTGGAATTGACAAGAATTCCCCTAGGAGAATCTACACCTGAGAGTGAAGTGCACAATTTTAAGGAGATAGTGTCAAAGGTAATTGAAAGGGTTGAGAAAGGAAAGAAAACACAGGATCAGCTAGAGGAACAGAACCAAATCCTTTCAAATTTCATCCGGTCCCTATTAGCAGAAGACAAGGTACTTGATCCAACTCCACTAGCCTCAATTCCACCACCTATTATTCTAACTAATGATGAAGTTCAAGCTATCAAAGACATCCATAAGCATGCTACTTATGGGAAGGAAATGGAAGCCTTGGTTGATGATATGATAGTCATAGGATTAAACTTCATCGAAGAAGCATACAAGTCATATGATAAAGTCACTTGTGATACAACTGAAGTTTACTACAACACTTAGTGGTTTAGAGAGAGAATTGAAATTGTGGAGTGAATGCATTCAAGATCTTCATCGATGAGTGACACAGATGTGCAGGTTCTTTTGGAAAATAAAGTATTTGATGAGGCAAAGTTTAATCTGTCTAAATAGTGGGTCTTCAACATTGATTGGAAGATAAAGGTCCTTGAGGAAGCCATTGGTGAACTCAGGAATATGTTGTAGAAAGGTGAAGCTTTTAAATCTTGTGTTATATCTTCCTTTCAAGATATTCACTGCCAACTCCTCAAAGAAAATTCGAGTGATAGATTCACAGTCCAAGAGATCAAGTCCTAGTTCAAAACATTTGTTAAAGATTTTTTTAAGAAGAGACTATGTCCAAGGATAAAATGAGGGAAATATGTACACTTCAAGTAGCCATCATTGAGGCCAATAAGGAGTTTCTAGAAAATGCAAAATTTGGGAAGGAAATGGAGAAATGCCTAGGCGAGTTGGACTCATGCAACTACAAATACCACTATCCCTCGAGGCATGGACATAGATGAGGTGTTGAAGAGATTCAAGAATCAAGTGCTCAAGGTGAAGAGTGTCACAGTCACCCCTCCAAATGTTCCAACTCCCAGTTCTTAATATTTTCTTTTAATCGATGTATCTAGTTAAGGTGGTTATTTCCTTTCTAGTCATGTAATATTGAAGTAAAAGACAATTTGATGTTATAATGCTTAATTAGATATTAATCCTTTGATTAAAAGAAGGGAAACTAAAAAGACTCTTTTGTAACCGCCCATGAGGCTATTTAAGGGGATCCTCTTGTCATTTGAGGTGGTTGGATTTTGATGTCTTTGATGTAAAAACTTTGAATTGGTAATCAATATAGAAGAAGTTTTATATTTTCTTGTGTTCTATCTATTTCTACTTTCTATCTAATTCATGTGATGTTATATATATATATATATATATATATATATATATATATATATATATATCTCTCTAAATAGGAAAATTTATATCCTCAAGTTGATGTTATGCTTAGAAATTTTTGTCTATTGCATATATGTCCTGTATTCGATGTGTATAATTTTGATCTTGTTACTCTTGCATGCATAAGTAAGATATCATTCTGCAATCTATATGTCTGAAATATTAATTCTTCTACTTCTTTTCTTTTGTATTGAAAATTTTATGAGATGAAGACATCTAAAGCATCAAAATCCTCATTAAAATATTGATAGTTTATACATTTGTAAATAAGTATATTTTCTTATTTTTGTGTGTTCAATAAGGGAACCTCTCCCATAAAGAGGAGGGATTGTTTTCCCCTGAATGTTGTTTGTTTTCAAAGTCAAATCTAACAAAACCAATAGTGTTCAACTTTGAGAACTCATCCTCTTTCAATTTTTAGGACTTACAGATCTTCTCCATTAAATTTTAATTTCCTTTAGCTCAATAGCATCGTCTTCTTAATCTTTGTGCTTTTCTCTTCTCAAATATGCAGATTTGTTCCTCATAAACCTTTAATGTGCATCTTAGTTTCGTTCATTTTTTGCATAGTTTTTTTCTTCAATTGCATCACCATCTCTACTTCAAGATTTACCTCAGCTTCCTCTTCATCAAAATCTTCATATTCAATAGAGTTCTTCCCTTTAGAGCTACTTTCTTCATCCATGTCCATATCCATAAACAAACATTCTGATTGATCTTCAATTTTTGAGTTTTCCTCGACAGTGGCTTAATTCTAATTCACTAGATTCTTCTTTAGAGTAGAAGTTTCTTTTGTTCTTGAATAATTTCTTCTTGTTATCTTTCTTTTTATACTTAGTTTCTCTTCTATTATGTTTATGACTATGTTCCTCATGTTCAGACTGATTGTCCTTATTCTTGTTTGGACATCTACTATAAAAATTTCTTACTTGACTACATGTAAAACATTTGAATGGGATTTTTCCTTTGTACTTACCAAAGCCTCTTTTCAATCTTCTCATGAACATGTGCTCAATCTTCTCATCATCCAATCAATCCTCCTGAGACCGATTCTTCTTGTTGTTGTTTGTATTGGTTTTATTTCACGACTTTAAAAGCCACTTCTTTCTTCGTAGTCTTGGTTACTGATAGTTCTCATTTCATATGCTTTGATAGAGTGTTTTTAGTTCATCCATCATGAGAGTCTTCATGTCTTTGGCTTCCTCTATGGCTAAAACCTTCGCATCATACTTGTTGGTTAGGGATCTCAAGATCTTTTGGACTAACACTGACTCTTCTAGTGTCTCACCTAGACCTCTTATCATATTAATAACTTCATATATTCTTTGCATGTAGGTCGCTATACTCTCATCATCTTTCATTTTTAGATTCTCAAATTGAGCTCTGTAGGTCTGCAATTTTTCCATCTTGAATTTTTCATCTCCTTCATAGATATTCTACAGTTTGGTCCATATCTCCTTTGTTGTTGTGCAGTGCATGAATTTCACAAATTTTGTCTTAGTCAATCCACATAGAATGGCATTCATCACTCTTGAGTTACATTCATATTATGCCATGTCCATGGAAAAATTAATTTGTGTGGTTGGATAATTGCATCCTTTCTCAACGCATTCCCAAATATCAAAACCAAGTGACATCAAATATGTATTCATTCTTATTCTCCGAATGCATAATTTATACCAGTGAAGAGAGGTGATCTAGATAGTGACAAACCACCTTGTGCCTAATTTTATGCCATGCTTGTGATAGGAGGATCTCCTTGAAGATGTTAATATTATGTTGTAAGTACATCACTTGATACCAATTATTGCAGATCATAAGCATTGAGAGGGAGGTGAATCAATGCTGATTAAAACTTTTACACTTTGATACCGTATATATATTCCTTATTAGTGTATATTTATAAGTAGCATATATTCACTTAAACATTCATCAATCCATAAACATTGAACACAAATATTTACCATGGGAAACCCTTTCGGAGAAAAACCCACCAAAATTGTTGCTTATATTACACAAAGCAAGGACTCATAAGAATATAACACATCTTACAGATTTTTAGTGAGACACCAATCCCACAAGGAGCACCAACCCCTACACCTATGTTGATATTATGCACAAAAAAGGACTCAAGTGAATATTACACATCACAAGATATTTTTTCTATAGGCACCCACCTACAAGGAAGCTCTGACTCCTAAATTTCTAAGCTACAACTTAGACTTATTTTACAATCACAATTTGATCATCTAGTTACAAATTTATTTGTACAATAGGTTATGATCTCTTTTTAAGATCGATTTGTGTTCTTTCTTTGTCACTTTCTTTTACTCATTCGTTTTGCTCTCTCTTTACTCATTTAGTCATTGTTGTGATGATCTGCTTTATCTGATCATGTTCTTCATTATTTTCTTAATCTCACCCTTCTCTCTTCTTCACCATTGTAGCTCTTCTTAGCTTGATTACATTGTATTTTCTTCTCTTTTCCTATGTCGCTCTCTTGGCTCTAATACCTTAGTTTTCTCTCATGAGCAATACATCAAATTTCTTAGAGTTTTTATTTTATTGCACAAATGACTCAAATGCTTGCTTCAAAATTTTCATTGTGTACTCTTCCTGATCTGTCACCTGTGAATATGGATCATTAAATGTTTCGAGGCTAAGTTAAGATTTTATTCTTTGCTTGTTTAGATTCATTCCTCCTTCCACACATCTGACAAACCAATTTAATGGCGAATTCCAAAAAAGTGTGTTTAGAATTTTCATCATGAAATTAAAACGGTGACCCATCTTCTTTGCATTATTTTAATTCACCTTGAAATTGGGAATCTCCATCGAGCTTATAACCAAATTTCCTCATGGTCAACATGCATTAAATGTTGGTAGCTGGAACAGAGAATTTCATTGGTCTATGTGAAGTTCCAGTTGTACTTACGCTTTTTTTCAATCAAATCTCCTTCAAAATATAAATGCAAACATTCACTCTTTCAATTTGAACTCTAACTAATTTTCCTTGATCCACTCCAGTTCACTTTGATCGTTTCATGGCTTCCTTTGGCATAATTTTCCTTCATATTGCGGCTTCTCCTTTTGTTCTTCAAATTTTCCCTTCTTTATGTAGATTTTTAGTTCTCCACAACATTTATATACATTGTGCGGCTTTTTCAACTCCTCGTGGCTTCTTCCTTGTTTATTACCTTCCAAAGCTTTTCTCCTTTTCTAGTTCTTCACGACTTTCCTTATGTCTGCGACAATCTTCTATACTTAGAATTTTTTTGCTTATCTATGGTTTTGCATCTTTTCCCTTTATACGTGGCATTCTCCAAATCTTCATACCCACATCTTTACCTTCTAACCTTCTTCACTCTATGGAACTCACTTGCCTTCCATGGCTTCTTTTGGAGCTTTCCTTTAATCTATGTTTCCTTCCTTGTGTTTGTTTACTTCACGGCTCTCTATATACTTGGGTGGCTTCTTCAAGAATTAGGAAACTAACACCTTATATATGCATCTTGCCCAAATGTTGTCTAAGTCCTTTAGAACTTATCCTTGATCATCTCAAATCCTTTGTGGGTTGACACTACCAATCAAACTTCATCTTTCTTGCATGCTCACCTTACTAATTTTCCCATTTTTCCATCAGTAATACTTGACATCAATTGATTCATCTTGACATCAATGACAACACATATGTCTCATGAAAAAGGTCCAATAAGATTCATGTAGAAACTCATCCTAAGATCAACCCATAACTCAAAATCATACTCGGTATTTTGATATATTGAGATACATATGTAGACCATCAATTTACACTTTAAGGAAAACAACTTCTTGATTGTCACACGATTCAAGGATTTCTTCAAGCTTTGTCATCTATTTTTACAAGAAATATCAACCTTGTGCACCCATGAAACATTCCCCGAGTCAACTAATATTTCCTTAGGGAACACCATCTTGTTTTATACCTTTAATAAATAGTCATTTTTAGCATCAATTTCAATGTTCTGTATAAGTCTTCTTTGTTCTATCTCAATACACCGTTGAGGAAAACTCGGACTTCTAAGCATCATTCAATCCTTCAAAATAGGTCACGGTGTACTTCAACAAATGTTTATACCTAACTTCCATCCAAATTATCTTTTTGACCTATAAATCATTGAACTCTTCTCACCTTACTAGTCTTATAATCCTTCATCAACTAAACCACTTGTAGCATATCACACTTTGAGTTGTATCTAAAAAGAATTTGAAATTTCTAGCTTTGAGAACAATATTGAGTACCTTTAAGAACTCTATTTCACTTAAGACAAAAATATGCATCTCATACCTCGGATCATGTGTGCGATTCACCGATAATGCATTTTAAACCTTTTATCACTTTCAAACAATCTTCTTTGACCTGTAGAATTGTCTTTTCCCTATCTAGATCTTTTTACTTTGACACAAATTTTGCCATAAAAAACCTTAGAAATATTGAAGGATTTATATTGACCGAGATGTATTTATTTTTTCCTTTCACGATCAATGTACTTACACCATAGTAATACACAACATTGGGCAAAAGATTTCAATCCTTGTATAGACTTTGATCTACACCTAGTGACCCACAGATTCTCCTATAACTTTTGCTTGTAGATTAACTTAATTTTCCCCTCAAACATTCCCTACACTGTAGGTGCACATTTTGAAAATTATCCAACTAGAAGAAACTAACATTCTTAGAAACTCATGTGGACACCTATAAATACACTTTAAAATCCTTGAATCATAACTTTACCTTGAGACTCTTACATAGAAAACTAATATTTCTATCAAATCTTGTAACTTTGAAGCAATAATCAATCCTTACCACACTCTTGGATCTGCTGTAGAAACACATTTTCTTCCTCTCAAACACTTTGTAACTTGATGGGATTCTTAACACTGCGATTAAAATGAACTCTCATCCTTCTTTAGAGATCTTCAAGAACTTTTATGAACACTCTTTGTACACTTTATGTTTCGTATGAGTTCACAAGCTCCCTCTTATGGATCCACAATCTAGATGAACTTTGTCATATAATTTGAAGTACTAATTCTGAGACCTTGTAACATTTTAAAGCCATTTGATGTTTCTCGACCTTTAAGTATCTCATATCCATATGTAGCAAACCATTTGGTCTTTGTACTCTGCAAACTATGACTCAACCATCTCCTTTTCACTTTATTTAACAACTTTATCAAAAAAATCTCGGACCATAGACTTCTCAACATGAACTTAACCATTTTGATGACAACCAAACCAAATAGTATTCATGAAGACACATCCAATGAGTTGAGATATCCAAGACCATGCAATAGGATTTACTCTTACCGAGACATACCTAGATAAGCAATGAAAACTATGATTTCATAGGTTTATTGTGATGAAAATCTTTACGATGTACTCTAAACTTTTGACACATTATTGCACAACTAAAGGCATATCATAGTATTATAATGACCACACACTCATACCTTAGAAACATACTTCATGAAACCTATGAACCTTCACACTTATGATGACATATATGAATTTCTTCTAGAAGCATTATTATAGACACATATTATGCATATATTGAGATACCTTTTGAATAATGACACACGTGTAGTTGTGAGACCTTAATGATGCACATGATGAACGAGATAACTACTACAACAAAGAATACTCCCCCAGAGTATCAACTTACTTTTGTTTAATTCATGACGATGTAACCTTCTTTCATGCTTTTGTAGACACCAAAATCTACACCTCCCAAGCTCAAACACACTCATGACAAAAGACACCATATTTATGACATCCAACTCTCTTACCCCCTTTTTAAACTAATTAATTCATTTATGACCCATCATATCTAAAAGGATTATTCAATTAAAATAATTAAATTACTTGTTATCCCATCACACCTCACTCTCACACCTTGTTGAGTTAACTTAGACACCTCACTAACCACCCAAAGTACTTCTAATACTACTTCCTAAAAGCACTAACCTATTGCCTAACTAACTAGCCTTTTAACTAGTCGAATCATCCAAAAAGAGAGTCTCCTCATCCTAACAAACTTAGTTTGTGATTTTTAACCATCCCTCATCCTCATCACTTCAAAATCCATCGTTTTGAGCTGAAAATGGAAGGAAATTATTTGATTTTCTAACCAAACTAGATGTCCCGAAATCACCAATGATTTGCCCAATCATCGGTAATATATATATTGATTTGTAGACCTCATTTGGGGGATGAATTTTGAAGCTCTGTAGGTCTAATTTATCACAATATCAATACATCAAGCATCCAGGTACTCCATCACGACATTACCCAATATCACGTTGTCCCATGAGCACCAAGTTAATCATTAGATTGATCGTTTTGTCCTCCAACCACCTTCCTCTGCTCTTGCATCCACTAACACACTCCGTAAGGTAAATCATTCATTTTTATTTTTTAGGCACTAGAAGCAGGTGTATTCTTGTTTGTATATTTTATAGTCTTATTTTTCCAAAATAATGTCTAATTCATTAGTTTAGACTCTTGTTTTTTAAATATCATTTTCATGATGTCCAATGATTCCCCCAATCGCCACGATTGTTGTATTTTTAATTATTTTTCATCATTTTTAGCTAAAAAATTAACTAAAATGCATTGTTTCTTGTTATCTATTGATCCTCTATCTAGCATGATGACTTAGATGGCTTTAGGAGGATCTAAATTTCCATGGTGACTCTTTTCCTATTGTTCACCATCCATTGTATTAGGAGAAATACAACTTGCTTCATGACCTTGAACTTTGTGTGATCCAAGCATCTCTGTTCAATCACTTGGAGGTTATTTTTACTAAAACATAGTGTATTAGGAAGCCTCTCACGATGCCTTTTGAGAGCCATACGATGAAGCACTAAGGCTCCAGGTAGGATCTCGTTCAATACAAACGGCAATACAAGGCCGATCTTGAACATCCGGAGGAGAATTACCGCACTACCTCTTATTCCAATTATATCAGTCACATCAGCATCTCTAGTTTAGATTCCACATTCACCCACATGTATGACACTCAGGAAGAAGATTCTAACTTCTTCACTTTGAATACTACATTTAAGTTCTCGATTCGACTTCACGAGGAAGAGGAGGACATTGTTGGTTCCATATCCTCCAACACATATGAGAATCTCTATATAGATCAAGAATCTGACTTGTGGTTGTAAATCATGAGTCCATGTTGATCATATATGTACTTAACTAAATAAGTGATAATCACACTTTATTATATCACTTTTGTAAGCATGATCTTAAGTACTAATAAGAGTTTGAATATTTCTTAAGTGTAATATTATCTTAATGTGATTCATAGTTTTGTTATAGGAAGTTTCTTGTAGGTAATGAAGCCTTCTCATCCATTGTTTAAAAATTGTACAAAAAAAAATAATCAACATCCATGAGTACCCCAGAAACCCCACCATACTAAGGTCAAGCTCGGTCATTACCTCTTGAATCCATCAAGACAACCAAGGTAAAAACCATGCTAGACATTCTAGCACACCCAGGTGGGACCACTAATCCCTAGTTAATTCCATCATTTTATCATTATTTTGATCTCTTGTTTTCACTTTAGTGCTAATCACTTGCGATTGGCTCAATTGCCTGCAATTTCCCTAAATCACTAGGGATTCCCTGTGTTTTTTTCTTAACATTTCATTAACAACCTTTAGTATTTTTCTCTCTATTTCTACTTTACGGTCAATTTGTAGGCTCTGTTTCTCTAGGAATAATACCTTCTAGATTTGTTAAAAAAAAATTGCTAAAACAATTTTTAAAAAGTGAAAAATAGCAATTTCACGAGTAAGTCCTAAAAATCTTCTTTTTATTTTATGTCTTGAATTTTTGTCTTTTTTTCCTCATCTTTGAATTGTTGACAAAACAGAGATAGGGTAATGGAGCGTAGGAGGAATACTGTTCAAATGTTTGGTTGATGGGTTGTTGCATGCGTATGACTTCGAATCCATAGCTATGTGAGAGCTTCCTTTTGGCTAGGAGGAACTACCTATAATGAAAGCAAGACCACGAAAAGAATTAAACAATATGGGCGGTGAAGCTGCTAGCGTGAGCTAGATCAGGAAGCATGGTACTTCTAGATGGTTTCGATCCACTATTTTAAACAAATTAATGTTGAAAACAAAGTAAATCCTATTGTTATTTTAAATGATTTAGGTATCTCACTTAAAAACACAATAAGAAAATAGATCTAATCTAACAGCTAAGCTAGAATAGAATCCAAGGTCAAATGGTTGGTTCTGGGTTCTGCAGGTCTGATAAAGGTCTCGGGTAGGTCACAGGTGAGTGAGGGTGAGGTAAAATGAGGTGGGTAGGTCTCTGTTTAAGGCTGTGTGGGAAAACACAGAGACTAGCGTCGGTCAGGGGTGACCGACCGCGGTTAGGTATAACCGGCGCCGATTACTGTGAGATCTGGAAATGTCACAGAATGGGGTTTTGGTCTCCTTTGTGATTACACAAAGGATTTGGTTAGTCGGGATGAGGTATTGGGTGATTGGAATAGGTTTTGTGAGGTTTTGATGGGTCTATGGAGGTGAAAATGTTGGAGATGGTCAATAGGGAGCAAGATAAACAATGGATGATAAAATAATGATGAAATGAAATAACCAGGAAAGTATGATGTTGTACTTACTTGGATTTCATTCTGAAAGTCTATGTGTGAAGGATGGAGGTGTTGATGATGGGTTTGAAGGCTGCAAGTGATCACCAACTGAAGAAAAGATTCTGCATGGGCTGCATGCACACTCCTCTTTGCTTAGATAGATCAGAACATGGTTGGGATGGTTGTGCAGGAGAAGATCCTCAATCTCCTTCCTTGGATGTGAGTTCTTGTTGGAATTGGCTCTCTGAAGATGTGTTATCTCTCTGAGATTTGTTCTTGCTTGTCAAATTTCTTGCTTCCAACTTTTTTCCAAGTTCCAACCTTGAGAATAAGGTTGTTTTGGGTTAAAAGGGTAACCGATGGTGGTCAGGCTTAACTTAGAGCGATGGTTAGGGAAACGGCGTCGGTCAGGTGGGATTTTCTAGGTTTACTAAACTTAGGAGATCCTCTAATTTCCTCGGATCTCATGTCATTATCCCATGGATTAGACTCGAGCCTCTTGTGAGCATGTGGGAATGTGGTTAGAGGGAATGTAGGCATTGATTTTTAGGGTTTGGGTAAGTCTTAGTTAGTTATGGTAACTTGCTAAGAATAGGTCTTAGGTTGAGTTAGCTTGGTGAGGTGTCTAAGTGAACTATATGTGTAGATATTATTTAAATAAGATATTTAAATAATAAATATAGTGAGGATAAAGCATTAATTTAATTAAATTAATTAAATTAATATTAGTGGGGTGAAGGGGTCATGGCTAGGTAAATGTAATAAAGGGGGCTTATATGTCGAGGGACGAAGGGGAGTGTGACCTAATTTTAGTGTCTACATTTTCCCCTTTTTGTTGCATAGCTTGTATTGGTAAGTGATGCTAACAAAAATAAGATGTGGTTGCCCCATGTGAGGGTGAAGGTGATCCCCCTCAAACCAGGAACTAACGAGGCAGCAGGCTGAAGCGGTGAGTGGTTTGATAAAAGGTAAATGTGAGGAAAAGGCAAGTGGGTGTAGGGGAAAAGGGTGAAAGGTCTACTCGGGTGATCTAGGTAATGGGTCAGGGTCAAAGGTAGCAATGCAGTCAAATGCACACACACATATATAAACTATAGCACACACACTACTAGGTTGAAGAGCAGGAAAACTCTACATCGTCTAAGGTCGATAGGTTTATCCAAACAAGGGTGAAGTGAATCCGGTATCCAAGGTATAGGATAAGGTCAGGAAACACAACATAGGTTAGGTGTAGGAACATTTAGGTATGTTCGGTACACCAAAGGTAGGGTCAGGATAAATGATCATGGCAATAGGCTAGGTAAGGTCATTGGGTCAATCAACACAACACGTAGTAACATGTCGTAAGGTATAGTGAACACATTGGTCAAAGGTCACTAGAAATGGTCGGTCTAGGTCTAGGTAGATATCACGACATGGGTAAGGCCGAGGTAGGGGTAAAATAAGAGGCTTCAACAGTGGATGCGGTGAGGTTGAAGAAGGTGGAGGGCCAGAGGTGAAGGTAAAGTGGTCCAGGTAGGTGTAGGGGAGGCAAAAAGAAGGAGGTAAGGAAAATTAGGTAAATGTGAGGGCAATGAGTATGCAGGGTAACTAACATGGTCGGTATGAGCGGATGATGACGATGAGTGGAGTAGGGGAACCGATCATTGTGGCGAATTATTAGGGCATATAGGAATATTCCATTTTCGGTCAAAGGTGAACCGACGGTCGGTCGAGTCGGGTAGGTATAAAAAGTGGAAAACCCACATTTTAAAATTCATTTGTGCATTGTGAAAGGAGAAAAGGACAAAAGGACAGAAAAGAGAGAAAAGAGGAAGAGGAAAAAAGAGAACATTAGAGAGATTGGTTGGTGAGCCACATAGGTGAGATTGATTGGGTGAGGGTGGGCTGAGATTGGATTGAGCGAGGTGATGATGGTTGGGAGAGTGAGAGGTCATTCGAGGATGGCGAGAGGCTAGAGAGGGATCGGGAGGATGAAGAGGAGGGAGGCGGAGGTTCCACCACTAATGCGGCTAGGTGGTAGTGGGATGTGGTAAGTGTCGAACCTTTTGATTCATTGTTTGGTGAATTTGATGTAAAATATAAAAGTATGAAAAATGGGGGTTTGGGGAAGAATTTTGAAAATGGGAAAAAGGAAAAAAATGGGAATGGGGAAGGGTAGGGTGTAGAAAAAGGTAATAGAGGGATATTAGGGGTGGGAGTGGGTTTGGGTGGGTAGAATGGTAGGGAGGAAAAAGTGAAGGGGTTGGGAAAATCAGGTGGGTGATGAGAAGGAGATAATGGAAAGTGAGGTGGGGTGGCCGTCGAGTGGGTCAGGGGAAGATTTCAATGGTCGGTGAAAAATGCGGTGAGGTCGGTGGTCAATGGGAAGTGGCGGTGGTGGGTATTGGCGTGGCATCAGGAGGTCGATCGAGGGCATGAGGGATTAGGTCGATCGTCGGTGGGAGACGTAAGGTTAGTCAAGGGATAGGAGAGGTTAGGGGGTAGGGTAAGGTGAGTCGAAGGGTTAAAGGGGTCTGGGTTGGGTCAAAAGGGTTATAATAGGGGAGGTTTGGGTGGAAAGGGTTAGGTGGGGGGGAAGGGTTAAGGGAGATGGGAAGGGTTTAGGGTGGGTTTGGGTGAGGGTTTGGGTAGATAGGGTTTGGGTGGATGGGTTTGGGTAGATGAGGTTAGGGTAGATAGGTAGGGTAGATGGGTTTGGGTAGATAGGTTTGGGTAGATGGGTTGGGTAGATGGGTTTGGGTAGATAGGTTTGGGTAGGTTGGGTGGGTAGGGTAAATGGGATGGGGGTGGGGAAAGAGATTAGGTCGGGATGTGGGGTGAAATAGGGTAAGTTGGGAAGGTGTACTAATACATTGTTCTTGTGGGATGCGGGCTGAGAGAGCGAGGCTATGGATGAGGGCCGGGTGTCCCCCTTATTATTGATGATGGGTGAGCATGATGCAGGAGGAGTGGCAGCATGTTGCAGAGGTGGGGTTGATAGGGGTGAGGCACTACTGGCATGTAGTCTAGGAGGTGAGTCGATGGTTTCCCTCATCGATAGATGGGACTCGGTGACCAACACCTTCCATATGCCGATGGGTGAGATGATGATCACCCTGGAGGACGTCTACAAGATCCTGCGGTTGCCCATATTGGGGGCCCAGGTTTATTCTATCTCCTCAGAGGCATCTGAGGAGCTACTAGCACCCATTTTTGGTGAGGGTGTAGTAGACCTGACATTCCATAGCGCTAGCATGAGCTATGGAGTGATGTATAGAGCTCATCCAGAGGAGATGAGGTTAGTGGTACTTTTGATGGAGGTAGTGTGTTGCTTCACTTGCGGATGTAGAGGTGGGAGATTCTCGAGGTCACTGATGGGAGTCCTTCATGACATGGTGATACATCGGACATGGTTCACATGGGCACCTGCATTGCTGATGTAGGTATATAGAGAGCTATGGGCCTACGGGTGACTGGAGGTTCAACATTTGTGTATCTACTACTTGCATTGTTGGGCTTATGAGCACATTGTTTGTGTTTGACTAGTGGGGATGCCCAGGGAGATGCATTCCCATGAGAGTTTTGAGAGTTGGGTATAGGCGGTGGGTACCGGCCATTGGAGAGGCCCGAGGTGCCAGAGCTACTCATGATGTAGCTTACTACAGGAGGTTGTTGGAGGGGTTGTCTGGGGTGGACATCATTTGGAGGCCATATGTGGGCTTCCCCTCATATAGATAGATGGCCACGGAGCTAGATGGGCTATAACTTTATCTGTGGATAGAGGGGAGGAGAGTGGGAGAGCATGAGTGGATACCCATAGAGTGGGTTAGGCACCAATTTGGGTTAGTCCAGGATGTACCACCTCCATTCCCATAGTATAGGAGAGATGACGTGGAGAGACCTATGTCTCCACCATGACCCACAGTGCCAACTCTGGATAGGAGGAGCAGCTAGTAGATACACAGATTGATGATGTTGGGGTTACAGATGGATACAGGTAGTGGTGGGTAGCACAGCTGAGAGTCATACCACCGAGGCCAGGGCAGCCAGACTTAGCCACCATCACGGTTCGAGAGAGACCCTACAGGGGTAGGTGGCTACTTTGGTGATGCAGCTTGGGGGTTATGCGGGGGGCTCACGGGTTCGAGGCACAAGTTGCCATCTTACGAGGCCCAGATAGTGATGTTGCGGCTCGGGCAAGGGGAGGGATAGGTACACGTAGGTGGAGGGGGGAGATGGAGATGGAGAGGAGGTAGGATGGAGATGGAGAGCAGATAGCCACCCTACAGGTGCAGGTACTAGATTTACGAGGGCCGAGTTGGCCACAGTGCACGAGGGGCAGGTTATGGGTTATGCAGGTGTGGGGCCGGGCAGCAGCAGCGTGCACAGCATAGATTACTACCCTGCAGCCCAGAGATATAGGCACAGGCACAGATTCTAGGGCCGACTCAGGCTCTAGTACCAGCCAGGGGGCTCAGTGTAGGTTCAAGGATAGGGTCCCCTTGTATAGGTACCCACGCAGGTAGCGAGACCCATGGCACCTCCACAGATAGTGACCATGGTCAGATTCAGGGATGCCCTAGCAGAGGCACGATATTATCAGGATCATTTGTTAGTTGTCGGGCTAGATGTGCCCTCTGTGCAGTATAGAGCACAGCAGGCCTCCAGTGAGAGGACTAGATCCCACACTCACAGTGTGGAGAGTACGAGGGCAGCGAGCCCAGGGGATAGGGTCGTGGTGAGGCCACTAGTGTGCAGAGGCCAGCCCCAGGTGAGGGGCCATCAGCAGGAGGTGAGGCAGGTGTCGGGCACCGAGCAGGTGTGTGGCGAGGGTCGGGAGAGACACGAGTCACAGGGAGCATTCCCTGACATCAGATGGGGAGATGATTG
Organism: Taxus wallichiana var. yunnanensis; assembly: GCA_018340775.1. NCBI lineage: Eukaryota > Viridiplantae > Streptophyta > Pinopsida > Cupressales > Taxaceae > Taxus > Taxus wallichiana. Next base: position 479,244,219 of record CM031243.1, on the reverse strand, counting down.
ACTTGTTATGGACTAGCTTTGCATGCCGAGTCATTTTTGTATGGATTATATATGAGACCGGCCTGCGTGTCTGAAGAGATTTTGTATTTATTATGATTTTTGTACATGATACTGGCCTGCGAGCCGAAGATATTTTTGTATTGGATAGTGGCCTGCGAGCCGATGATGTATGAGAGACACATGTATTTTTGAGATGAGTGTACATTATTGTGATACACAGTATTTTATGATGAGATGTGCGAGGTTTAGATGATTATGTGTTGTGATGTGTATGTTATTTTACTTTCGTTATGATATGAATGGATTAGGTGAGTTAGGCATGATGAGTTAGGTCGGTTAGGCATGGATCGAGTCGAGGTTTTAGGCATGGATCGATTTTAGGCATGGATCGAGTCGGGTTAGGTTTAGGCATGGATCGAGTTTTTAGGCATGGATCGAGTCGAGTTTTTTAGGCATGGATCGAGTCGTTTTAGGCATGGATTAGGCATGGATTAGAGTCGGGTCAGTTTAGGCATGGATCGAGTCATAGTTTAGGCATGGATCAGTCGAGTTGGTTTGGCATGGATGGATCGGAGTTAGGTTGGTTTAGGCATGGATCAGTCGGTTTAGGCATTGGTTTAGGCATGATTCATTATGGTTTGCAATGAATGATACTATGGGTCATATGTGAAATGTTGTATAATCTATGCATAGTGATGATAGAGAGAGATGGTAGGTGTAATAAATGTATGCTATGGTAAACAACTTGTTATGTATGTGGCTTAATTTCCAATTTTGTTAGAAAAGGGGAACTAAGTGAAATGTGGGGTAAATGGTGAGTTAGGCATGGTTAATGAATTGTTTAGGGTAGAGAGTGGCCGAGCTAACCTCCAAGGGCCCCATGCCCTCGGAGTGTTACCTACATAGTCCTGGCGAAAAGGGACCTCAGGCCGATGTAGTTCTCCCATGAGCTAGGGAAGAAGATGAAAATGAGTTGGTAGGTTTTTGGGCATGTTGTGGGTTTGGGTTTAATAGGTGGGGGTAGATTATAGGTAAAATGATGCAGGTGAAGGTGATTATGGTGAAAGGGGAGGATGACCCCAAAGGTAAGCGTCGAGGACCAAGTCCTGTATAAGGTAATCAAAATGTAAACAAAGATGGTTAAAAGATAAGAGGGCAATAAAGCCACCTGATTGGGTAGAATCATACCGAGTAGATCATACCTTGAAAAGGGGTGATGAATACAAGACCCAAAAGGCATTGCATGATTAACTATTCTACGGTGAAAGTAGTCACAGGATCACCAAATGTCAAAATTCCAAGATGTCCCTTAAGGAAATTTAGGAAATGAGAGTGGAAATGGTAAGGTGGGTGAAAGGTAGTTAATTGTATATGTTTTGAGTGACAGGTCTTTTGGGCAAGAGGTCCGAGGTCACAATGGGCAAGTCCATGACTAAAAAGTGTTTTTTTTTTAGATAGATTGATCGATGCGGGAAGTCTATATGGGATAAATAATATGGTACTCCTTGAGGTCTTCGTGAAGCTGATCGATGCGGGAAGCTTCATTTTCTCTCTTTTTTTAAAGCATAGCTTTTCCTTTGAGGAGCGTCTATTTATAGTAGCAATTTGGTCGAGAGGAAGATGTCCTTTTGAGGGAGTCATCTTTTTATTAGAAGTTTGACTCAAGGAGTTTGGTCCCATTGAGGTCTTTGAAATCATGGACAAGACCAAGGTGAAGGATAGGACTCTTGTTCAAAAGGTGAGGTGGAATGACCATGGGATCTCATCTAAAGGTAGATGAAAAGTATCCATGAGAATCATGCTATGTGTAGTGCCATGGTACACATATTCAAGAGAAGATAACAAGTGATGGGTACTCACATGATTCTTGTTTAATCATTAGGGAGATGGATGGAGTGGATAGCTCAAGGGATGAGCATGTGGAAAGAGACAAGGGTGAGGTAGGACAATGAGTCAACAATAGAATGGTCAAAGATGTAATGCATTAAGGGGCTCAGGTTCGGGTTTACCCTCAAGCGAGGACAAATGATAGGCACCCGATCCATAGGTATGAGTTACGATGTATGGTCCAAGCCAATTAGGAGAATTTTCCCCGTTTACTTTTTTCTTTCTTTGGTTACGTGTTGATTTTCTTTCAAAACAAGGTCACCAACTTGGAAGGTTCATTCATGAACACATTTTCATAAGCACATTTGATACGTTGTTGGTAAACTTGAAGGTGATCCAGAGCATTAAGATGACATTCATCTAATAACTCTAGTTGTGCTAAGTGGTCTTGATGAAAGTCATCATCAATAAGCATGTCATGGAGAGAAATGTGAGTGAGGGGATCTGGACTTCGAGAGGTAGAACAGCCTCGGTACGTAGACCAGTGAAAAGGGTGTAGCCATAGTGGAAGTGTGAATACTAGTGCGGTATGCCCATAGAGAAAAAGGAATGTGCGTATGCCAATCCTTCCCAGTATCATCAACCACTTTCATGAGAATTTTATTGAGGGTTTTGTTAGTGGATTCGGCTTGGCCATTGGTTTGTGGGTAATAAGGTGAGGAGAAACTAAGTTGAATGCCAAAGGCATCATAAAGTTTTTGCAGTGTTTTGTTTTTGAATTGTTTTCCATTATCAGTGATGAGGTGATGAGGGACACCAAAGTGAAAAATGATGTGATGGTTAATGAACTCACATATTTTCTTAGCTTTTGTGGAGATGAGTGGTATGGCTTCCACCCATTTTGTGTAGTATTCGGTAGTGGTTATGATCCATTGATGGCATTGGGAAGAATGAGGATTGATTTCTCTGACAAGATCCAAACCCCATTGAGAGAAGGGCCAAAGGTCACGAGTGACCTGTAAGGCATGATTGGGTGTATGATGAAGGTTGGAATGTTGTTGACATTTCACACAATGTTTGACATAGTCACAAAAATCATGGTTAAGGGTTGGCCAGTAATAGCCTAGGTGAAGAATACACTTAGCAACAACAAGGCCACTAAAGTGACCTCCACATATGCCATCATGAACCTCCTTAATGGTATAAGGAATTTCAGAACTTGTGAGGCATCGTAAGAGAATACCATCAAATCCATGCTTATAGAGGAGTCCCCCCAGGATAACGAAATGGGAGACCTTTTTAAGGAAGGTGCGTTGTCCATTATGGGTGAGATCAGGAGGTAAGATGGAGAGGAAAGGTAGTCGGAGTATTGTTTATACCAAAGGTCACTCGGGTCAGGGGTGTCGGTTCGATTGAGTAAACATCATGAGGTAAATAAGAAGGTGAATGGAGGTATTGTACGGTGACAAATATTTTGGAATCGGTAGGGGAAGTGGGTATTTGGGAAGCTAAGCAGGCCATGGTATCTACAAATTTGTTGGTTGACCATGGGATGGTTTGAAGGGTGTAACGATCAAAGGTGGTCAAAAGTATGTCTACATGATGTTTATACTTTTGAAGTATCTCGTTATGACATTGGTACATACCATTGACTTGGTTTATGACCAATTGTGAATCACCAAAGATGTGGATTGATTTGACATCTAGGGCATAGGTGGTCTGAGAGACCTAGTACGAGTGCTTCGTACTCGGAAATATTGTTGGTGCATTCAAAGTCTAGTTTGAAAGACAAAGGCATGGGTTCTCCATCCAGAGGAATGAGGATAACACCAGCCCACCCCCATGCTGACACTTGGAACCATCGAAGAATAGTGTCATTTGGTAAGGGGGTTCATCCAAGGAAAGGGTAGCAATGGATTCATCGGGAAAGTCAAAATTAGAGGGTTGGTCCCAGAAATAGGTGCGTCAGCCAGTTGGTCGGTGATAGCCTAGCCCTTAATGGACTTTTGGTGAATGAATTCGAGGTCAAGATCAGCTAAAAGCATAAGCCATCATGCGGCAGCACTGCTGATTTTGATAAGGTTTGGCGTACATGAAGTGTAAAGGGTCGGTGTTGGTCACAACATAGGTTTTGTGGTTGAGTAGGTAATGGCGGAGTTTGGTGGTGAAAAAAAACTAAGGCTAAGAAAAGCTTTTCTAGATGGTTGTATCGGGTTTCATAGTCCAAAAGAGTATGGCTTATGTAATAAACCACCTACTCCCTATGTTGTTCATCGCGATGAGTGAGCATGGCTCCCAAGGAATGATCGGTAGCTGATATGTATAGGTAAAAAGGTTGATCATCTTTCGGTGGAATGAGTACGGGTGGTTGGAGAAGGTATTGTTTTAGGGCCTCAAAATATTTGTGATAGTCATCATCCCATTTAAAGGAGACATCCTTCCTAAGCAGATGATGAAATGGTTGACACCGATCAGATAATTGTGAAATGAAATGGTGAATGGACTACATAATTTACCTTGCAGGCTACGGAGTTGTTTAAGGTTAGTGGGTGGAGGCATTTCCAGAATGGCCTTGACTTTAGTAGGGTCAACTTCTATACCACGGAGGGAAACAATAAATCCCAGGAGTTTTCTGAGAGAACCACGAAGACACACTTTTTAGGTTGAAGGTGGACATAATATTTAATGAGGTGGTCAAAGATGGTTTTGAGGACAGGTGAGGTGCTCGGTCATGCGACATTTAGATTTGGCCAAGAGATCATCCACGTAATCTTCCAATATGTGATGCATGATATCATGGAAGATGTAAGTCATAGCACACTGATATGTAGCACCAGACATTTTTAAGGCCAAAAGGCATGACTCGATAGCAAAAGGTTCCCCAAGGGGTAATGAATGCGGTCTTGTGCTGATCTTAGGGCAAAAGAAAAATTTGGTTATAACCTGAGAAACCATCCATGAGTGAGAGCATCTCATGACCAGTGGTAAGGTCAACTAGTTGATCAATACTAGGCAAGGGAAAGTCATCTTTCGGGCAGGCGAGGTTGAGGTCATGGAAGTCCATGCAAAATGTGGAGTCCCCCTGTTGCTTTAGTAACAGGGACAATGTTAGAAATCCAATGAGGATAATCAATGGGTAAGATGAAGGAAATGGAAAGAAGGCGTTGAAGTTCTTCTTTGATGAGAAGAGCAATGCGAGGGTGCATTTTCCTCAGCTTTTGTTTGATAGGTTTGGCATCGGGAATGGTTACGATATTGTGGACCACTATGGTGGGGTCAATACTTGGGCATGTCGTAAGACCAAGTGAAAGCATGGTTATGATCTCGAGAGAAAAGAAGTGATGGCTTCTGTTCAATAACATCTAAAGATTGTCTGATCTTTAGGATGTGTGGGTCATCCTAAGTATGAATGTTGATCTCGATAGTCGATTCATTCAACATGGTTTGCATCTCAGAGGGTAACAATGATGAATATATGAGTCTTCTACACCAAGGTAGGTGAGTATGGATTCATCATCCTAACATTGAATGATTAATGGTAGGTGTGTCATCATCGATCATCTCAGGATACAGGAATGGGAGAGTGGAAGGGGCCTCGCCTTCACGTTGATAAGTCAAAGGCCCCAAGGAAATGGTGTTTATGAAAAAAAAAAAAAATTAGGAGGGATAGATTTAGGATCCATCGACTCCATCGGTGAGGGTGGTGATGAAGGTGGAGAAGGGCTAGGGTCCTCAATGAATTCAATGCGGGCCTATTTGGTAGGAGGTTCGGGGAAGCCGATACCACTCCGGTCATTATGTTTGTGGGTGGTACATGGAATAATGGTATGGTGGCCTTTCTCATAAAATCCAAAACCAAAACCCTTCCACGCACAAGTGGTGTAGGAAGGTGTGGGTGAAATGGTGATTGGTAAGTGATTGGAAGTCAATGGAAAATGGGTGGGGTTGTGATGGTGGTTCAGGTGTGTAGGTGGTAGTATCAAGTCCCCCATAGGTGAGACTAGTACAAAGATGAGGAGGACCATAAAGGAGGCATTCTCCTATATGGTGATCATAGCGAGGGTGTTGGTGAAGGCTTCCATACTCATGCGGAGTAAGGAATGTGTTGACACTATATAGGTGGTACTCCCCCAGAGTGAGGCATTGAAAAACACCTTCCAAGGGATCAATGGTTGGTATGTGGGTAGCTGGTATGGATGATGTGTCGGAGGTCGATGTGGAGGTGGTGTTAATGGATTGGGAAGCTAATGGGTCAGCCATGGAGGTTATAGTGGTAGGAATGGAGGAGGTATGTGTGGTGAAAGCAGTGGTTGTACTGGTAGGTGGGGGTGTAGGTGAAGTGGTATTGGTTGCGGAAGTAGATGGCTTGACTAGGTATGAGCACATCATTGGGTCGGTAAAGCATGTTGCATGTTTTGAAAGGTGATGGGTCAGCTGGAATGGTATAAGTGTGTCCTTCATGTTCAAACTTTACACAATGATGCAAAGTGGAGGAACACAACCCATGACATGGATCCAGGGTCTACCAAGCAACAAGTTATATTGGAATTCCCCCTCCAAAACATAAAACAATTCTGGAATAGTGCGGGGGCCACACGAATGTGAAGGATGATAGTGCCTAGTGTGGAGGTGATAGCATCATTGAATGAATGCAACATGACCGATGTTTATGCATGTAATTGTCAGGTATGCACATTTGAGAAAATGCATGGGATGAAATGATGTTAATGCTTAGCACCTCCATCATCACACGGCATACCCATATGTCATCAATGTGGACAGAGATGAAGAGGGCTGGGTTCAGGTCATCATTTTGGTATGGCATGATCTCTTCCTCTGAGAAGCTAAGGGAGGCCACTTGGTGAACAAGGTGAGGTGAGGATGAAGGTGGTAATTTGGTGAGAGAGGCTACATGATGGGGTGTGATAATGGAGGCTACGGGTGTAGGGTCATTGGGTAAAACCTCGATAGATTGAAGAACCTCCATGAGGGCTTGATGATGGGATTCCGAGGTTTGGATGAGGTCATATAAGGACATTTTGAGGGAGATTGGTGTAATTGTTTGAGCATGGTGCGATGTGTGATGCCATTAGAAATGGGGTATGTGGGGCCATGGATAGTTATCTTAGGTATGGGTGTAGATGGTATGTTGGGTATAGGATTGGTTGGTGGGTCAGCTACCTTTTCTTTACCCTTTTGCACATGTGTAGTGATGTGTACCATGTTGATTTGAGGAAGTTGTCAAAATGGAGAAGGTGTAGGGTAAGTGGTATAATGACATGAAGGGAAAAAACCTACTGGAGGAGAAAATCCTGTGAGGTCAGTTGGGCACAACGACATTTGGGTGGTGGCGTGGCAAGTTCTCTGATGTGAACCATGTTAATTTCAAATTTTGTGTGTGGTTCTAGGAGCTGTGAGGGTGGAGGTTGTGGTTGTTGAGTGGGCAGTGTGGGAATGGGTGTAGGTGAAGCAGGATCCTCATCAAGAAGGTCATCATCATCAAAGTTGGTTTCCGGTGGACACAATTGGATAAGGATGGTTTTCAAGGCCTTGTAGTTCTCCACATCATGCCCTGGCACACGATGGTATGTGCAAATTTTGGTATCATCAAACCCCTTTGGCTTGGGTTTGAGGGGTTGTAAGGTCGGAGTGGTGGTAATGTGATAACAAAAGTCTCGAGGAGGTTGGTTAAAATTTTGGCATAGGACCCTGCTAGTGGATCACAATGGGAAGTGAATGTGGGTTTGGGTGTAGGTGTGGTTGGTTGTCGGGAATTGTTTTTGGAAGAGTAGGAATAGGTCGAGCTATGGGTTTAGGTGCCGGTGTGGTTTGAGGTATCGGTCGGGTTCGTTTGGGTAGGGTACAGTAGATGGATGGGTAGGAGGGTGTGGGGTTGTTTTGACTACCTTGTTGTGGGGTAGTGGGGTTTTGTTTTTGGGTTGCACCTTCTTGGGTAAAGGTGATGTGGGTGTATGAGGTCTAGAAGGAAAAGTAGATGGAGGAAGAGGGTGAGTTACCCATGGGGATAACGGGGTGCTATGAAGGTAGATGACGTGGGTCATGCTTGGGGTGTGAGGGACAATGACTAAAGTGTAGTGGGTAGTGAAGCAATGGCTGAAGGTATCGGAGGTATTGGTGGTAAAGAGACTACAGGTGTGGGTATGAGTCATGTTGTGTGCCTAGGTAGGTTAGAGATTTGTGAGGAAGGAATGGGTTGTTGTGTTATTGGTTTATGGATGGGTGAAGGGTGCTTGACCATGTTGGGTAGCTGAGGTCTTAAGGTAGATGGGACAAGTGCGGGTGTGATTGGTGTAGTAGGGGTATATGAGGTCGATGAGTTTGTTTCTTTGGTTTGGGTGTCGGGGTAGGTGTGGTATTGACATTGGAGGATGTAGCTAAATCCAGTTTAATAGGTGGATGAGTAAGGCTGGTGGTCGGGGTGACCCCTAAAGTGGTAATAGGTTTAGTGGAGGTAAATGTTGTGGGTATGGGTTTGGGTTTAGGCATAGGTCGGGTTATGGGTAAGGGTGTGGTGTGAGTGCTAATAGGTATCATGGAAGGGGTTGTGACAGTAGTGGTTGTATGTGGTTTGATGGGTGGAAATGTGTTTGGGTAGATAGTGGAGGTGTCATCGAGGGATCTCTGCATCTTGTGTTGAGACAGGGAGTAAGAGGCACCCCCATAATAAAGCCCTATCCACATAATCCAAGTGATCGGCCAAACATGAGAATGGCATTTTTGGGTGGAGTTGGTGAGGACCTAATGGGAATTCCCATAAAATGCATCTTAGAGATGGGAATCGGCCGCTTCAACTTCCATGGGTAAGAGAGCTGAAAAAGTAGGTCTATTGGATGTTGGGTAGCTGATGGAGAATGCTCACCAAGAGGCAAAGGTATCTCCACCGGGTCTATGATGGGTGGAAGAGATGATGGGAGTTCCTCTATGTGAGTGATAGGTGCTCCTCTGGGGGAGGAGGTAATGGGTGCTCCTCTATGGGGGGAGGAGGTAATGGGTGCTCCTCTGTGGGTGGAGGAGGTAATGGGTGCTCCTCTATGGGTGGAGGAGGTAATGGGAGCTCCTCTATGGGTTGAGGAGGTATGGTAGGTAAAGGTTCTCTAAGTGGAGAAGCTAGGGGTGAGATGGTCTCAATGTTAGTAGAAGACTCCTCCATAGGTGATGTAGGAGATGAAGGGTGTTCTTCTATTGGTGAAGGAACAGTGATGGTTGGTTCCAATGTGGAAGGAGGATTTTGGGCTAGGATTTCCTCTATGGAAGGGATGTGAGGTAATTGAGAGGTGATAGGTACCTCGTTAAAGATTGCATGAACCTCACGGGTATGGGTATCGTGAGTGGATGTCTCACCGGTTTGATTGGATGAAGGGGCATGATTGGGAAATGGTTTTTAAAGATTTGTAGATTTTGGTTGGGGGTGGCGTTGGGATTATCCACAGTCAACTCACCTTTCTCGAGCATTTCTTGGACAATATTCTTAAAAGTGATGCAATTTCATCACTATGACCCTTCACTCGGTGATAGTTATAGAAATCTTGTTCCTTATACCACGCGGGCATGGGGTGAGCAGGGTCAAAACCAGTGTGTGGTTTTATGGGTGGAAGGGTGATGGCGCCAGCTTTGATAAGCTTTTCTAAGACAGAAGAGTAAGGTTCCCCAATTGGGGTATATTTTCGTTGCTCTTGTCTGAATCAAAAATCTGGATGGGTGATAGATTAGATGAGGGTGTAGCTTGATTGGATGGATGAGTGGGGCGGCCTTGAGTACCACTTTGCGTTAGTGGTACCTTTAGCCTTTGAATAATTGGTTGGTGGTTTGGAAGAAGAAGAGGTTTCATTCGACTTGAATGCCAAATTCTTATTTCATAATTGGATTTTCTTCTCTTCGATGGCCCGAATCTCTAACTTTCATGCCATAGTGAATGCCTCATCGAATGTTTGAAATTTTGGACCTGCAAGGTCGGGAGATATGTCTAGCACAAGCTCGGTGAAGAGCTCGATGAGTTCAGTTTGTGGCAGTTGAAAGGTAAGTTGATTGATCAAGTTGCCCGTGAGTGACAAAATCTATGATAGATTCATCCTCGTACTGACGTGTGGAATATAGATCGGTCATGGTAACTTTCTTGGTGATATTGATAGAAAAATGATCCAAAAAAATCTTGGGCTACCTGATTGAATGAAAATATGGAGTGTTTGGGTAACCCACTATACCAGTCTAATGCAGGTCTAGTGAGGGACATGGGAAAAGTTCTCAAAAGTAAGGCATCATCATGAGCAATCAAGATAACACCCATGTTTTGAATGAGCACAAATGTTGTTGTGGGTCTTCCTTACTATTGAAGCGGTTGAATTTAGGCATTTCCCAATGCACAGGGTATGAATGGATGGGAATGGATGGGTGAATAGGCTCATTGCAAATCTCATCATAAGTGAGAGTGTTGCGGGAGCCGAAAACCAATGCCTCCAGTGTTCTGCATCTTATCCATCATCAATTTAATTAGGTCATTGGTGGGTTGTGATGATTGGATGCCTCCTATAGCGTGAGGAGGTTGGTTTTGGACATATAATGGGTGTGGCATTCCAGTGTATGGGGCTGCCATGTAAGGTGGTGGAGAAGAAGGTAATGAAATAGGGGGTACATACCCGAATGAATAATAGATGAAACAGTGGTTGTTGGTAGTATGTATATGGGGGAGGAAGGGTCATGGTAACCCTAGTGGCAATAGGGGCTAATGATTGTGGAATGGAAAGAACTACGTTCTAAAATGGGGTAGGGGTCACCAACACTAGAGGTGGGAATGTAGCTACAGGTATGTGTGAGACATGAGGGATGGATGAGGTTGTGTTTGGGGTAATCGTCGAGGGTATGGTGGATGTAATGGGTGCCACAGAGATAACAGACGTGGCAGTCATGGTGGGTATAGAACCTAACTGAAATGACTGGGGTAAGGTGGATGTGGGTAGCACGGAGCCAGATGGGGCTGATGCGGAAGTGGGTGTGAGAGTCGGGGGATAGATACGGGCATGTCGTATATCAACTGACCCAGAGGCATCTCGAGTGGATGAGTGGGAGAGGTAAAACTACAAGGCGGCAGGGTTCTAGTCAAGGAGTCATGTGAACTCCTCATCTCGGTAGTGATATTAGTAGGCTGGATAGGATCCATGGCTGGTGATAAAATAGAAGGTGGTGAAGGACTAGGTGGGAGTGGTTGGAAACTGGCGTGGAACACGAGGGGTTTTCTTGTCTTGAGTCGAGTACCATGTGAACCAGTATTGATCAGGTAGGGTTGCTTCTCTGTAAATGATATAGAGAACAACGAGAGAACAATGTGAATCTAGTGATAAAAAAAAAAATGGATGAAGTAACAAATGGTGGGTGGAATGTGAAATAGGCTAACCGATGCGGTTAGGAAAACCAACGTCGGTCAGGGGTAACCATTTTGCTTTCAGGTCACTTTGTAGAAAATAGGACAGTGAGTAAACAATGAGGCAGAAGGCAAAATCTGACAAGTATGCCAAATCTAGGGATGTGTAAAATGTCAATGGGAAAAATGATAGTGATAGAGACTATGGAAAGTGGAAAAAAGTGAAGTGAGAATGTCCTTTTGAGTAGGTTAGCAAAAGGACCTAGAACCAACGTCGGTTGGGTTTAACCGATGGCGGTCAGAGGTAACCGATGATGGTTACTGTGAAATTGAAATAGTGATGAGAAAAAGTGGTTGTGAATTAGAATTTGATGTGGAATCAGACCCAGAATTCTAGGAATGATGGTGATATGGCCCAGGCACACTCAGGTGAAGCTGGAATACACCAGCTATGATGAGGAGCATGCAAGGATGAACAAAAAAAAGTGATGAACGTGATCTTTCACCTCAAAATGCAAGCCAAGCAGAAACACTAAGAAAATGTGATCCTAAGAGTGCCCTTTTCTATTATGTTTGTTTAGCTTATGCTATTTAGGGACTGACACATGAATTGTGAAATAGATTTTTGGTGAGGATGGCTTCCTACAAAGAAGGAGATCTAAAGGGTGAGGTTTCGGTATATGTTATGGTGGGGGGGCTTCACTCTGAAGTATGACTCGATAGAGTAGTGAGCTGGGTGCCCATTGTGTCGTGATCATGTGATCACCTACAACTTCTTCCAGGTAAGATGTTGTTTAAGAATGTATGTATTTGAATTTTTGTGTGGTTTGGTAAGACTCAGAGAAAGAGAAAAGGATAGAAGTGCTTTTCTATGATTCATTTGTCAACCATCAGCTGGTCATGACCTCCAGCATATAGGTTGCCCTCATTTAATGTGAGCTAATGCAAAAAATCAGAATGAAATGTGATTGTTTTTAAACCCAAATCAAAAATGTGAAATTGGATGACATAATAAGATGAAGAGGAAGAGGGATGCTCTTTCACTACAATGCAAAAAACATGAAGAAATGATTCTTTTTAAATACACCAAAAGAAAAGTTTCCTTTAGAGCAAATAGAAAGAAGAAGTGGATTACCAGGGAAGAAAATTAGTGTGTACACTTTTTTTTTTAGAAAGGAAACAAACACACAATTTTTCCTAGGAATGAATGAAATGCAAGGAACCCCGGATGGGTCCCACCAGGCATGCCAAAATGTTTCACCTTTTTCTTAGATTGTTTCTTTGAATTGTTGATGAAATAGATAGGGTAATGGGCGTAGGAGGAATACCTGTTCAAATGTCGGTTGATGGGTTGTTGCACGCGTATGACTTCAATCCATAGCTGACCATGAGAGCTTCCTTTTGGCTAGGAGGAACTACCTGTAATGAAAGCAAGACCACCAAAAAGAATTAAACAATATGGGCAGTGAACTACCTAGCGTGAGCTAGATCAGGAAGCATGGTACTTCCTAGATGGCTGTCAGTCCACTGTTTTAAACAAATTAATGCTGAAAACAAGGTAAATCCTATTGTTATTTTGAAATGATTTAGGTATCTCACTTAAAAACACAATAAGAAAACAGATCTAATCTAACAGGCTAAGCTAGAATAGAATCCACGGGTCAAATGGTTGGTTCTGGGTTCTTCAGGTCTGATAAAGGTCTCGGGTAGGTCACAGGTGAGTGAGGGTGAGGTAAAATTAGGTGGGTAGGTCTCTGTTTAAGACTATGTGGGCAAAACACAGAGACGGCGTCGGTCAGGGGTGACCGACCGTGGTTAGGTATAACCGGCGCCGGTTATTGTGAGATCTAGAAATGTCACAGAAATGGGGTTTTGGTCTCCTTTGTGATTGCACAAAGGATTTGGTTGGTTGGGAGGTATTGGGTGACTGGAATAGGTTTTTGTGAGGTTTTGATGGGTCTATGGAGGTGAAAATGTTGGAGATGGTCAATAGGGAGAAAGATAAACAATGGATGATAAAATAATGATGAAATGAAATAACTAGGAAAGTATGATGTTGTACTTACTTGGATTTCATTCTGAAGATCTATGTGTGAAGGATGGAGGTGTTGATGATGGGTTTGAAGGCTGCAAGTGATCACCAACTAAAGAAAATCTTCTACATGGGCTGCATGCACACTCCTCTTTTGCTTGGATAGATCAGAATGTGGTGGGATGGGTGTAGGAGAGAAGATCCTCAATCTCCTTCCTTGGATGTGAGTTCTTGCTTGGAATTGGCTCTCTGAAGATGCGTTATCTCTCTGAGATTTTTTTCTTTCATCAACTTTCTTGCTTCCAACTTCCAAGTTCCAAGTTCCAACCTTGAGAATAAGGTTGTTTTGGGTTAAAAGGGTAACCGATGGCGGTCGGCTTAACCGGCGATGGTTAGGGAAACCGACATCGGTCAAGGCGGGATTTCTAGGTTTACTAAACTTAGGGAGATCCTCCTAATTTCCTCGGATCTCATGTCATTATCCCATGGATTAGACTCAGAGCCTCTTGTGAGCATGCGGGAATGTGGTTAGAGGGAATGTAGGCATTGATTTTTAGGGTTTGGGTAAGTCTTAGTTAGTTATGGTAACTTGCTAAGAATAGGTCTTAGGTTGAGTTAGCTTGGTGAGGTGTCTAAGTGAACTATATGTGTAGATATTATTTAAATAAGATATTTAAATAATAAATATAGTGAGGATAAAGCATTAATTTAATTAATTAAATTAATATTAGTTAATATTAAGGTCTTGTTGATTTTTAATCAATACATTTAGTCATTAATCATTTTACTATCTGTGTTGTGTGTGTTTGTTTATCATGGTTCTCACTAGACAAAAAGCATGTAACCAACAATCTGAAAATATGTCTACTTCATTGTCATGTCTCAACTTCAAGCCCCACTTCACACTACACCACTCCCAATAACAATTTCTTCACCAATGCAACCACAAGAATTACTTTATCAAATGAACACATCCAATCCCTTTTCCAACACACAAACTTGGAATGGAGTAGGGTTTGGTCATAACAATGAAATTAGACAACAATCCTTTCATTCTCCACAACAAAGACTGTTATCCAAAATGTGCCCCCTGCTCATTTTGTGGCTAACTCCTTTCATTCTTCCCTCTCTTGTGCCTCAGTCATAATTTTTTGCTTTTTAGGTGCTCAAAACTTTCTAGAAATGACACCATTGGATAGAGCTCTCTCTCAGCTTTCCTAGAAAGGTAAAGTTTTCCTCCTAACTCCCTATATTTTTGAAGTTATGGCTCGGCGGAGTTTTGTGGGAAATTTTCCCTTAGAGGCCCGCGGCATGAGATGATGCCACGTGTCCAAGAAGTGGCGGGAGTCGAGAGGAAAACTTGGTTTTTACCAAGTGTGTTGGCAAAACTTCAAAGGAAGATTTTCTCCTGTAGGCTGCCGGCTGAATCGGTGATGCCACGTGTCCAGGGGAGGAATTTGCAAAATTTGGCTAAGTGTTGGCGCATGGAAATTTTTGGAGGGAGGCCCACGTCCAATATTGCGCCATGTGTCCTATGGCATGGGAGTTTCGAGGGTGCGGAGAAATTGAATTTTTAGAAAAAGTGTTTTCCAAATTTCAAGAAATGAGTTTTGGCCCACTACCCCATCGACGAATCAAATCAGGCCACGTGTCACGGAACACTCGGAAGGGCGGAGCGCGGGAGGAAATTGGGATTTTTCCCAAAGTGTTTGCGTAAAAGTAAAAATGCTTGCAGAGGGCCCGTGACCAATGATATGCCACCACGTGTCCCCTGGGCGGCGGAGGGTCGGAGAATTTGGGAATTTTCCCAAAGGAAAAACGAAGGAATTTTTCAAAGGGAAAAGCCCGCCCCCAAAATGCGACCCAATGAGACACTCGCCACGTGTCCAGGTCAAAAATGGTCAAAGGGGCCCATGCCCAATAAAAACGTGCCACGTGGCACCTGGAATGGTGGAGCGCGGGGATTTTTTTGGAAATTTTCCCAAATGCAAAAAAGGTGAAAAATTCAAAAAAATTCCCGCATAACCCGATTTGGCCTTTGTTTTGCCCTAAAACTTCAAATGGCCATATCTTTTGATCTAGCTCGGTTTTTCACGTTCTTGATATCAATGGAAATATAGTGAAATTATCTACAAGATTCGGGGTCATTTTTACATTTTGATGGAGTTTGGAGAGAGAAAATCAAAAATGCCTCTAGCACATGGTCATGGACAGAAATGACATTTCAACCACCGTTTTTAATGAAGAATGGATCGCATTCTCTCCCAGCATGGTTAAAAATGTCAGGGAATGGGTCTGTAAGGATGCCCATGCTTTTTGGTGTTTTGGTAAATGGTTGAATCCCTTCCATGTTTTCCCATGTTTCTCTCTCTAGGCTCATCCTTGCACTTTGAAAAAGCCAGATTTGGCTCATTTTCAAGGGTTGAACATTTTTGTGTATTGCAGACTCCCTCTTTCACCTTGAAAGTGATTTTGTGGAAAAATCAGACCTTTTTCAAGACTGCAACCTATTTTTACCTCTCAGGTGTTGTAATGCAAGTGATTTTTGATGTTAAAATAACAATACAGGTCCTGTGATTGAGTTTCCATCCTCTGCTTGTGTTGTTTGACTAATTTCTAATCCTCCATTACAATTATCAGTTTGTGCATGAATTTTTGTTGCATTTTATGAACTGTGTCAATCTGCAGAAGTAAAAATGTTCACCACTCCTTTGGTGCATCACCTATTAGCATTAGTTTTAGTTTTTGCATTCTCTATCCTTATCCCTTTGGAATTTAGAGTAGAATTAGGATTATAAACCTCTGCAACTTATAAGTGATAAATTTGATTAGAGGAGTTGAGGAACCAGCCTCTAATCTGGAGATTCCTTTCCCATTTTGCAAGTCCCACACTTGGGAGAGGATTCAATGTTGTGCAATCACATTGGATGTCTAAAGTATCAAACTAGAAATCTGATCAACATCCAAGGGTGCTGCTGATTTGCAAAAATAGTTTTGGCACGCTGGTGGGACCTTAGAGGTCTTCATCTTCTTTGCAACAAAATTGATGTGCATTTGTTGCAAGTTTCTTGTTTAAAGAGCCCTAAATTGCACATCTAACGACTCTAAGGAAGAAGAATCAGCTGGTTTTAGCAGTGCAGACCTAAAAACTCATGAGAAGAATCACTACAAGGTCAAGAGCTAGAGAAGAAGAGGTGTTATTTGAATATCTACAATTATCTCCAAGAAGAAGGCAAAGTGGGAGGAGAATCCAAAGGTCTCCATCTCCACCAAATAGAACTCTCTCAACTCCTCCACCTGGTAGGCCTTTCATTCAATCAACAAGAGTTCTAAGGCCAATCGAATGGCACAAAACAACCCCTATGTCAATTTCACTAGCGATAGCCCCACTTGCTCTCAATGCACAAAATCCAATCCCAGTTGCAGCATTGAAGAACATTCCATACTTCACTGGAGAAAATCAGACCTCACTGGTGATCATGTCAAGGATATTGCCAATATTTGTGCAATCCATGAGATCAATGAGATGCAAGTTGTTGTCAAATTGTTGGCATCTTCATTCAAAGGGAAAGCTTTGCAATGGTTCAGGAGTCTTGCCTTAGGTTCTATTCAAAACTAGAATCAGCTATGTATAGCCCTCCATGAGCAGTTTGGAGAGAAGGGAGACAACTTGTCTCTTTTGGAACAACTGACAACCATCAAGAGAGCTCCCAATGAGCAATTAACTGATTTTAACTTCATATTTCAAAGGACTTGGGAGAGAATTCTAGTGGCAGTCAGGCCAACAGTAGAAGGTGCTTTTCTTTATTACCTCAAAGCTTTAAATTCTGATATTTCTATGTTAATTCAATCCATGGGAGGCACAACTATCCCCATGTTTCTTATAGCATTTCCATTAGAGCTGAAAATTGTTTGATTCAAGCTAGCAAGCTAGCTCCTAGGCCTCCAATGCCATTATTTCCAAGTTTAGAGAGCCCAAGTACTAGCCAAGTGCCTAATTTAACTCCTACTCCCACTCCTAGAAATCAAAATTTGAGTGAAGCTTCTACTTCATCTTCTAGTGCCTCAAATGAACTTCAAGAAGTCATGAAGCAATTGCAAAATTTAGGTAATGAGCTGGTTACACTCAAGAGGCAGCAAGCCCAAGGTTTTAGACCTTCCTTCCAGCCTCAAGCTCAGCCTAACAGGTAGCCATATCAACCCCAAAGACCACCCAATCCAGCTGCAAATTTAAATCAAGCAAGGCCTCCTACCAACAGACCATTTCAGCCCTATAATCCCAATGCTACATCTGCATCTAAAGCATTAGTGCCAGTACAAAACAATATGGCTCAAGAGTATGATTGGTGTTTCCCATGCAATGAACCTCATAACCAGTCCATGTGCTTCAACGGTGCCTTGAATCAAGCATTAATGGTGACAACAACTGGTGTGGAGGGTGAAGGTAGTCAAAGAAATAACCAACAACAAGAAACATTCCAGCAATTAGCTCTAAATGATACCACACTTGTAAACTGGCAGGCAGAAGATTTTTGTGGTATGAATCAAACAGTTTCCCAAAGTGTTGCAGCCAACACAAGATCAAAAAGGAGAAATTTGGGTGAAGAAAAACCATTGGCTCCAAGTAATTCACAACCTCTGTCACTCCACAAACTATTGGCAAGCAAAATGCAATCCCAAGCACACAAGGATTGCCTAAAACAGCCCCTAGGCCAGCCCAAATGCCAGTTGTTGTTGCCCATACACTAGGAATGAATGTGCGAGCCAAGGGACAGTAGAGAAGGATACTTCATCTCCATTAAATAACATTGATCAAATGAAGAAGACAAATGTAAACATATCAATGTGGGAATCACTATCTATCCCAAGCCAAAGAGATTTGCTACAGGCTGCCATGAAGGACTGGTCAACTTCAAATCAGCAAGTCCAAATGCATGAGAAAGTGCTCACAAATGCTGCCCAGCCTGAGGGGAATCATGGAGGACAACAAGGTAAAATGTTGAAGCCCCCTCCATTCTATGTTTCATTGATCATTGGAAATCAATTAGTACATAATTGCATGATTGATTCCGGGCAAGTAGTTCAGTAATGCCCAAGCAAATAGCTGATCAGTTGGGAATTCAGTATGAAGTCATATCCAAAGGGTAGTGCGGTTGGATGGGACAGAGTAATAATATGGAGTGATAAAAAACTTAAGTCTTACTTTGCATGCATGTCCCAACGTTGTTGTTTTACAAGATGTCTCGGTAATAGACCTTCCACCACTCTTTTCCCTATGTTTGTCAAGGGATTTCACAGCCAAGATTGGAGGTTACTTATCTGCTGATTGGTCACACATGTTGTTCAAAACAAGATATGGAACCAAGGCCATAATCAGATCTGAACCTATTGCAAACTTCCACATTGAGCCTTACACTCCAAGCCAAATCAATACAAATTGTTCAGCGTTTGATCAAGAGGATTATCCAAGCACTGATGAAGTTGACACCAAGGTAGGAAGTATCCTAGATTTAACTCTTGATGAATGGGCTAACAAGGTGCATGCTTTTGATCCTTATCAAGAAATAGAAGAATCTGAGTTAGGAGTCTATTGCATACATGAAGAAAATCAGCCTATTCCTAGCATCACCAAGCCAGACCACAAGGATGACAATGAGGTATGGCAGTTGTTTTTTGATGGATCAAGGAGTAGACAAGGTGCAGGAGGTGGAGCTATGCTTGTTTCACCTCAAGGAGTTAAGTATTATTCAGCTTTTAGATTTCAGTTTGCATGCTCTAATAACAACTGCTTGAATATGAAGCTTTGATACAAGGATTGCATTGGTTAATCAAGAGAAGGATAAAGAACTTGCAAGTCTTTGGTGATAGTGAGTTGATTATCAACTAGGTTAAGGGGCAGCATGCTCAAAGAATGATCTACTCAAATGCTACAAGAACAGGGTGTGGGACCTCATTGAAGATTTTGAGGGCTTTAGCATAAAATCCATTCCTAGGAAAGAGAACCAAGTTCTTTGACATGCTTGCAGCAGTTGGGGCAGCCTTTGACGTTTTGAAAGCATTCAAAAGGACAAGGTACAGCCAAAAATACATGTGATTGTGAGGCCTTCAAGATGCGAACAACAATGTAAGTTGGAAAGTATTTGAAAATGATTCAACAAATCATTCATTTCTTGCAGAAGAGGCTGAGTTCTAAGCTAAAAATTAGGAAAAGCTAGAGCAGCATATGGTGACCAAGTGGTACAGTGAGAACCAACAAACTTCCAAAGGGACTTATTACTTTGGAGTCCATTTTCAATCCTAATGATCAGTTTAGGAAGGAGAAGGCAAACATCCAAGTCAAGAGAGAAGATTCAATATTCATCTCGGTGGAAGAAGGCAAATCACTCCAAATTGGTAAGATGACAACTGAACAAGAAAGGTATGAATTCATACAACTTTGTCAAGAGTTCCCTGATGTGTTTGCTTGGAGCTATGAATATTTGAAAGGTTTCAATCCCGAGTTAGCTCAACACACCATTGAATTGGACCCAAGTACTAAGCCCATTAGGCAAAAACAAAGGCCAGTCAATCCACACATGGAGCCTCTCATGAGAAAGGAATTGAATAAGTTGATAGAATCAAGAATCATATTCCCTATCAAGCATTCTAGTTGGGTGGCCAACTTGGTTCCAGTTAGAAAGAAGAGTGGGGAAATCAGATTGTGTGTTGACTTCAGAGATTTGAATAGAGCATCTCTCAAAGATCATTATCCACTTCCTTCCATGGAGCAGATTTTACAAGTTGTTGCTAGCTCCGAGAGGTTTTCACTACTTGATGGCTATTCGGGATACAATCAGATTATGGTGAAGGAAGAAGATCAGTTCAAGACAGCCTTTACAACTAAATGGGGAACTTATGCATACAGGAAAATGCCATTTGGGTTGTCCAACACTGGAGCTACCTTCCAAAGAGCAATGGACATGGTGTTCAAAGGTTTGATTAACAACATTGTACTGATATATCTTGATGATATCACTGTTTTTTCAAAAAATGCAGCAGACCACCTCTTTCATTTGAGACAAGTGTTCCAAAGGTGTAGAAGATTTGGAGTCTCCTTGAATCCTAAAAAGTGTATTTTTCTAGCCCATGAAGGAAAGCTCCTTGGCCACATTGTCTCCAAAGAAGGATTAGTAATTGATCCAAAAAGAGTTGAAGCCATAAGAGCCCTACCATTGCCAAGCCATAAGAAGGCCCTTCAAAGTTTCTTGGGGAGAATAAATTTTGTCGGAGGTTTGTCCCAAATTTTACAGCCCTAGTCAAGCCTATCACCAAGATGTTAAAGAAAAGCATGGCTTTTAAATGGACAGCAGAAGGCAAGGAGAGTTTTGAAGTAATCAAAGAAGCCATCTCTCAAGACCCAACTCTCATTAACCCAAATTTCTCCAAGGATTTCATCCTCTATGCATTTGGAGGTGATGATACTATTTCTGCAATTTTGGTACAGCAGAACAAAGACAATGATGAGTAGCCAATTGCTTTCTTCAGCCAAATCCTGGAGGACTATGAGGTGAGATATTCCTTTCATTGAAAAGCATGTTCTTACAAGAATCGAAGCTTGAAGAAATTCAAGCATCTAGTTTCAAACAATAAGGTCCAATTGCTGGTTTCTCATGTGGGAGTTAAAGACTTCCTCCTCAACAAAGACTTGAATGAAAAGAGAGCAGGTTGGATTACTCATGTCATGGAGTATGACATTGAGATCAAAGTCACCAAGTTGGTGAGAGGGAAAGGATTGTGTGAGTAGCTGATTTTGAGAAAACAAAAGGAAGCATGCAATGAGAAGGAGGTTGTTTTGGCATTGCAAGACAGCCATGAGCAAAAGGAAGCACTCAAGAGGAGAATGATGATGTCCCCATTCCTTGCTAGGACCCAAGACATAATGCACTTCCTAAGCACAGGCCTATGCCCTCCAGAGATGAACAAGACCAAAAGAAGACACTTCAGATTGCAGGCTGTCCCATATGCCCTTGTTGATGGTGTTTTGTTCAAAAGAGATGTGAATGGAGTATTGCTGAGATGCATTGGTACAAATCAAATTCATAGGGTGTTGGAAGAGTTCCATGGTGGACCAGCTGGTGGTCATTTTGCACCAAGAGTGATAGCTCTAAAGATCATGAGGGCTGGCTATTATTGGCCCAAGATTTTCAATGATTGTTATGCATGGATCAAGAGGTGCAAGAATTGTGCATTCTTCACAGGTAAAGAGAGGCTAGCTGCCCTTCCATTGCATCCAATTTCAGTTGACCAGCCATTCATGCAATGGGGTTTAGACTTCATTGGAGTCATTAATCCCAATTCAAGCCAAGGGCACAAATGGATTTTAACAGCCACAGATTACTTCACCAAGTGGACTGAAGCAGTAGCACTCAAGGAAGCAAATGAATCTAGTATCCTAGACTTCTATGAGGGAATAGCAACTAGGTTTGGCATACTAGCTACAATAATATCAGATAATGCATTGGCATTCATTGGATCCAAGGTGACTGAATGGGCTGTCAAGAACGGGATCTACCTAAGTACTTCATCAAACTATTACCCCCAGGGTAATGGCCAGGTTGAATCTACAAACAAGAACTTGTTGAGGATCATTAGGAGGACTCTTGATGAGAATCAGAGGTCTTGGCATACCAAATTGAAATCAGCCTTATGGGCTGATAGGATAACTCCTAAAAGATCTACATGTAACTCTCCATTTAAGCTTGTTTATGGGAGAGAGGAAATTTTTCCCATGTCACTTGAGTTGCCAACATTGGAACTCATGAAATAGTTGGAGTTGTTGGAGTTTGAGCCCATGGAGGTTAGATATGCAAAATTGATGGAGCTCCAAGAAATCAGAAATCAAGCATCCCAAGCAATGGAGAAGGATCAGGCTTTGATAAAGAAGACCTTTGATAGAAAGGCTAAGAATAGATCCTTCCAAGTCGGAGATCTAGTGTTAAAATGGGATGCAGACAGAGAAAAATCGGAAGGCATTCAAAATTTGATGCCATTTGGAGTGGCCCATACATGATCACAAAGTGTAAGGACAGCAATGCCTTCCAATTGTCTTCATTGGATGGTGAAGAACTACATATTCCAGTCAATGGAATCCATCTAAAGCATTGCTACTAAAGGGAAAATTCTCCACCTTGTAAATATTAGCTTAGGTTTTCATTCCTCCAAGTGCTTGTGCACATTGTTTTGCTTGTAGATTAGTTTTTCTTTCCCTAAGTGCTTTGGCACAAGCTTGCTGTTCTGGGAATGTGTTTGCAGGCCTTGCTCCATCAGGTGATATTCCATCTTCCTCCTTGTAGTGTTCTAGTCAGTTGGGGTATCAAACAGAGAATTCAATGACTCCATGCCCAATGGATTGCTTCAGAAACTGGTAACTTCATCCAGCAGGTAGATGACCCCTCTGAGTCACCAAAATTGTTATCCAAAATGTGCCCCCTGCTCATTTTGTGGCTAACTCCTTTCATTCTTCCCTCTCTTGTGCCTCAGTCATAATTTTTTGCTTTTTAGGCACTCAAAACTTTCTAGAAATGACACCATTGGATAGAGCTCTCTCTCAGCTTTCCAGAAAGGTAAAGTTTTCCTCCTAACTCCATGTATTTTTGAAGTTATGGCTCGGCGAGTTTTTGTGGGAAATTTTCCCTATAAGGCCCGACCAATGAGATGATGCCACGTGTCCAAGAAGTGGCGGGGGTCGAGGAAAACTTGGTTTTTTACCAAGTGTTTTGGTGAAATTTCAAAGGAATATTTTCTCCCCAGGCCCGCCGAATCAGGTGATGCCACGTGTCTAGGGGAGGAATTTACAAAATTTGGCTAAGTGTTGGCGTATGGAAAATTTTTGGAGGGAGGCCCACGTCCAATAATATTGCACCACATGTCCTATGGCGTGGGAGTTTCGAGAGGGTGAGGAGAAGTTGGATTTTTGGTAAAAGTGTTTTGCCAAATTTCAAGGAATGAGTTTTGGCCCACCGCCCATCGACGAATCGATCGTGCCACGTGTCACCAGAACTGGAAGGGCGGAGCGCGGGAGGAAATTGGGATTTTTTCCCAAAGTGTTTGCGCAAAAGTAAAAATGCTTGCAAAGGGCCCACAACCAATGATATGCCACCATGTGTCCCTAGAATGGTGGAGGGCGGGAGAATTTGGGAAATTTTCCCAAAGGAAAATGAAGGAATTTTTCAAAGGGAAAAGCCCGCCCAAAATGCGACTCAATGAGACACCGCCACGTGTCCAAGTCGAAAATGGTCAAAGGGCCCCACGCCCAATAAAAATGTGCCACGTGGCACCTGGAATGGTGGAGCACGGGATTTTTTTTTGAAATTTTCCCAAATGCAAAAAGGTGAAAAATTTCAAAATTTTTGCCGCCAACCCGATTTGGCCTGGTTTTGCCCTAAAACTTCAAATGGCCATATCTTTCGATCCAGAGCTCGGTTTTTCATGTTCTTAATATCAATGGAAATCAGTGAAATTCTCTATAAGATTTCGTGGTCATTTTTTAATTTTGATGGATTTTGGAGAGATAAAATTGAAAAACACCTCTGCACGTGGTCATGGACAGAAATGACATTTCAACCACCGTTTTTAATGAAGAATGGCTCGCATTCTCTCCCAGCATGGTTAAAAATGTCAGGGAATGGGTCTGTAAGGGCACCCATAGTTTTTTGATGGAATTTTGGTCAATGGTTGAATCCCTTCCATGTTTTTCCATGTTTCTCTCTCTGGGCTCCGTCCCTTGACCTTTGAAAAAAGCTAGATTTGGCTCATTTTCAAAGGTTGAACATTTTTGTGTATTGTATACTCCCTCTTTCACCCTAAAAGTGATTTTTGGAAAATCGACCTTTTTCAAGACTCGCAACCTATTTTTGCCTTTCAGGTGTTGTAATGCAAGTGATTTTTGATGTTAAAATAACAATACAGTCCCTATGATTGAGTTTCCATCCTCTGCTTGTGTTGTTTGACTAATTTCTAATTCCTCCATTACAGTTATCAGTTTGTGCATGAAGTTTTGTTGCATTTTATGAACTGTGTCAATCTAAGTGAGAAATGCTCACCACTCCTTTGGTGCATCACCTATTAGCATTAGTTTTAGTTTTTTGCATTCTCTATCCTTATCCCTTTGGAATTTAGAGTAGAATTAGGATTATAAACCTCTGCAACTTATAAGTGATAAATCTGATGAGAGGAGTTGAGGAACCACCTCTCCATTTGACACATTGATGAGAAACCTTTTACAAGTCAACTAAAACATATGATGTTTCTCAACATTTGATATGATCTCCATATGATCTCATCACAAAACATGTCCACCCAACAATTTATGTCTTCCTCTAGTCCCTCTATAGGGTTCTACACTTCTCCAAAGTAGTGCCACTACCTCCACGATGGATTTTTCGGGTTCCTCATAGGTGTCAACGTCATCATTAAGTTTTTCCTCTTTCTACTCTTATATCATCTCAATAGAATACCATTCCCATTCAAAGCATCACCATGTCTATCCCTTCAACAATGCTTGATGATTAACACCAGTGTTATTTCTAGTACACATCCCACCTTTGCAATACATGCCACAACTCTCTCAACCTTTGATGTCACAGTCTATTCCACAAAGCATCCCACAACAAAATATTCTGCAACAAAACATTATGCGCTAAGGAAAGCATTTTTTCTTCTTCTTCACCATCCCAACACATTCCCACATATTCACATCCCCTTACACAAGTATCGACACCATACCAATACATTCAAACTCCACAATCTAGTGCTTTGCAACAGGGTTCTTTCCCCAAAAAACCTCTCTCAACAAAGTTATCCTATCACAAAACACCCAATAAAAACATTCCATCACCAAACATTCCCCATCAATAGAACATTCTTCAACAAAACTTTCCTCATCAACAACATGCACCTCAACAAAATATTCCACAATACGATGCCACACAACATAAATGTTTCACAACAAAATAATCCTTATCAATTTAACCTCTCTTATCAGCAAAATATCCCTCAAACAAATGTTCCTTATCAACAAGACATTCTACAACAACATCAGGCATATTCCCCCTAGTCCTCATATCAACCTAGCCCACCTTCGGGCCAATAGGCTCAAGGCAAGACCCCCTCCAGGACCTCCTAAGCCACATATCTAGTTTGAGGTTACCTCATCCTCATCCAAAAATACTCTCTCCTATGAAAAAATCTGCAATGAACCCATTCATCCTTCCGTACCATACAAACCATATCCCCACACTAGGAACTCCCTAAGTTTATCAATTTCTATAGCAAAGAGGACCCTCAACAACACATTCACACTTTTTCCATGCCTATTATTTGATATCCCATGATCAATATTTAATGCTAAGAACATTCCCTATGTCTCTTATAGGTCCTACTCTGGACTGGTACAATAACATTCCACAACATTCCTTATTTTTTTTGCACCTTGCCCAACTCTTCCTAGATCATTTCTCCATAAACGTAGCTCACAAAATCACTATTAACGATTTATATGCCATTAGAAAATTTGAAGATGAATTTCACTGATTTCATCACCCATTGAGGGGTGTAACCAATCAGTTATCCTTCACATTACCGCAGAAATAAAATTAATTGAGATTTTCTATCATGCTTGTGCTAAGCATATCTCATCCACTTTACAAATCCAATCATTCCACACCTTTGATGAAGCCTTCACCATGGCCCGTAAGTTGGAATTGTGAGCACTAGAAGATGGGTGGGTGAAGCTTTTCCCCAAGAAACCAAAAGTAGAGTTCCCATCTAAATCAACATCTAATCCAGATAAAAAACCAAAGCAACTACTAATGTTTTTGTCAAATATGCTCCTAAATAAAATCCTGTTGTTGAATGAGTCCATCAACAACGTAGTTACACACCCATAGCAAAAACTTATAGTGCATATTTTTGAAAAATTACTCACTTCTAATATCATATCATTACCTCCCATTCGACCTATCGACATATCGTGTCAAAGCCCATTTGGTACCATGATAATGATTATTGTAAATTCCATCGAGTAAATGGTCATGACATAGAAAGATGTCACACTTTTCACAATATCCTTCAGGATTTGATTGAAAAGGTGACCTCCATTTAGATAATCCAAATGCACCTCCAAACCAAAACCTTGATATATTTAAACAACCCTTCCAAATCATCCCTCTTCATCTGAATCACCACAAGCTAATGTCATCCACACCATTAACACAATAACAAAAATTGAACCCATTTCTTCATCCACTTTATTTCCTAGTGAAACAATATCCACAAATCCTTGGTCAGAGACTAATGAACACACTATCACTATTATAGAACTATCCCCTACCCCACATCAACATACAAAATACTCCCTTTCCTTGTCATTTGATTTTACACTTTTCAAATTGATACCGACACCAGATAAACCCACAGACACTGAACCACCACTTACCACTAGACTTCTTCCCACACCATTACTTGACATTGTTATGAGATCCATGCCTACATCAACAAATACTACTACAACTACACCTACTCCCAAATCTACAAATATAACAATGATACCATTAGAAACATTTTTGGCTCAGTCACCTCCACTAAATCCACCAAGAATCTTAGTCATCAACAAACTACAAAAATCAATAATCCTAAAAATCATGTGGACTATATTAACCATATTATCGAACCCCTCTTCCTTCATTAACATCAATGTCAAAAAATATGCTGAGTTCATCCAAGGTTTCAAGGGTCCAAATAAGCAGGATGTTGTCCAAATCTTTAAAAATCCTCATTGTGATGAAACTTATCATTTCCGTGGTCCTCCACCACCTCTTCATCCAAGGGGCATACCTTCTTTTAAAGAACCCTTTGTCATGCCAAAACCAAGACCCATAAGATCTCTTGAACAAAATGTTTTCCAAAACCTTAACCAAAGACCTTCAAATGATCCCTCCTTCCTTATACCCATCAATCACCCTATTATTACAGGGAAAAACTCATTCATCATGTCCCTATAGTGAGCCCTTACGCTACATCCACTATCCCACAATGGATAGTTACATCTGAGCCTCATCCATTTATTCCCATACAATCCAAGTATCCCTTTAACCACCACCAATACAAGACCCATTGTCACCCATTCATTGGAACAACTATGAGACCCTATGACCAGTTGAGTGAATTTAAGCAACCCATTTTTCCTATCCCCATCAAAAATCAATCCCCAGTGGCATTCAGCCCAAAAGGGCGGTATGCTACCATTTTGGATAATCTATTACAAGAATCACTAATCACATTACCCCTCCAAATCTATCAAATCATCAAGGGTGAAACCTTCTTGTATGATTTTAATACTTTTTGTGATTATCACAAACCTAGGGACACACCATAGAAGATTGTAAATCTTTCCATCAAAAGATTCAGAAGATGGGAAATTCACTCTTTCTCCCATCCCATCCTACTCCAACTTCAACATCAACATCATCGGTCGAGTCTTCTTCTAAATCCCCCGATCATCAAATCAATGTTGTACACATCACCACATGCTCACAAAATTACAACAACAAACCTTCTGAATCCGAACAAGAAAAAACACTATCGTTATACCCCCACCACTAGGATCATCAACATCATCTGATAAACTCAAAGTCTCAATTTCACTAGCTCCTAAAGATCTTAATCAATCATCATCATCTAAAGCCAAAATTTCATAAAATCCACTCCTCTTTCTCTCACCACATTATAGAAAATAGCCACTAAACAATTACACCAATCCCCTGTCAAAATGTCACTTTATGAACTCATTCAGACATCACCTCCTTACAAACAAGCCATGATAGAAGCACTTCAATCCATTACTATCTCATCCAATGACTCAGCCCCTCTTGAAAATTTTTAGGTGCCCTAAAAAGCATCCACCACAATTTCTTTCAAAACATCTGAAATACCTACTCTTAGACTAGAAGAACATGACCTACTTTTTGTCACTGCTCAAGTCAATGATATCTCTATCAAAAGAGTCATGATTGATAGTGGTGCCGCTATCAACATTATATCCTCTCTAGCCTTTGAACAACTTAGATTACCCAACATGGTTGTCACTCAAACCCTAGTCCTATTACATTCATTTAATGACACAATCACACCCACATTAGGCACTGTCATTTTACCACTTAAAGTTGGTGTTAAAACCTACCATAACTCTTCTATATTATAGAAGGAGAGTTCCAATATAATATGTTATTAGGATGTCCTTGGATACACACCATGCATTTGCATTCCTTCAACTCTCCATCACTGCCTTAAGTATGAACATGAAGGGAGACTTACACAGTCCCCACTAACCCAAATCCATTTGCTTGATTGTTATATGATGTATCATCCAAACGATGTATTGGTACCTAAATCCATTTAATCTTCTTAATCAAGCATCCACTAGCACATCAATGTCTTCTTATAAACTACCAGATGATTCCTCTATTACAAAAGCTTGTGAAATGTCTCACTCTTAGGGAATATCACCTTCTTATGCTTAACTCTATTCCATCACCAAAAATGTATGGTCACCCTGATAAACAACCCATGTATAATCCTGATGTGGGAGATATTATCTCTTATGGGCCCGCATACCTTAAAAAAATCTTGTTTATGGTGGGTTTGATAAACCACCATCCCAATCAACCAAATTACACCATGTGACACTATTTAAATCAAACCTTAAGTCCCTTGATAATCCCAAATTTTCTCATATGTACCTACACCATTGTGCATGGAAAGGCTTTGGCCTTGGGTGTTATGAACAAGGAATACATGATCAACCCATCTTACACACCCTCAAGCCATATGAGAAAAATGGCCTAGGTTATAGAAAACTTATCCCCCTAAAACTGCTAAAGCTCCTTCATCCGAGCAAGGAACCACCATACCCATTCTTGGATCAGAACCGTCATCACCCACTAAATTTAAGAACTCCATAGACACTAATGACATTGTGTCTATTCCACCCAACATTTTTTTAGTCAACACTATATCCTTAGGACCACTCACATATCAATTAGGGGCTCCATCAAATCATTACCACTTGTTTCACCAAACATGATTGAGGAAGATTTACCTACCATAGATATCCTCCAGTGTCAGGATGATCAAGAAATTATCTCTCACATGGGAGCTGAAGAATGCTTCCTTCAGAAATCCCTACCATCCGAAACATCCACTCTTCTCAATGAATCCACACTTGATGTTAATCTAGGAACCACACAAGATCCCCATATAGTCAAAGTCGGTCAAAGTATGGATCCACAAGAATTACATGACTTTACAAAATTTCTAACAAAATATCACCAAGCCTTCACTTGGACATATAGTGATATGCCCGAATTGATCCCAACATTGTTGTACATAACATCATCACATATCCTAATGCCAAAAATAGTCAAACAAAAACTTTGCAAAATGCACCCATGTATAGCTCTCCTTGTTAAAGAAGAATTGCATCTTTTAACCACAAATTTCATTATACCTATTGATTATCCACAATGGGTCTCCAACATTGTCCCCATAACCAAGGCCTCAAGAAAAATTCACATTTGTACATATTTTAGGGATCTCAACCTCACTTTCCCAAAGGATGATTTCCCCTTCCAATATAGATCAGCTTGTCGACTTAACCAACCAGCCATGCCATGAAATGCTATCTCTCATGGATGGTTTTTTTAGGTTATAATCAAATCATCATTGCACCTACGATCAACACAAAACATCTTTCATCACCCCATGGGAACCTTTTTCTTATCATGTCATGCCCTTCGGACTTAAAAACATTGGGGGAAATGTATCAACGCACCATGACATACATCTTTCATGACCTTATACATAAGATTGTTGAGGATTACATTGATGATCTCCTTGGAAAGTCTAAATCTCAAAAAAACCATCTCAAAGTCCTAGAATCGATCTTCACCCACCTTATTCAATTTTTCTCCATCTCAATCCTGTAAAATGTGTTTTTGGTGTCCTCACTGGGAAAATTTTTGGGTTTATCATATCTATTCATGGAATTGAATTGACCCACAAAAAGTTAGGGAAATCATCAAATTCCTCCACCCACTAATCTTAAGCAAACTACGTAGCCTTCAAGGAAAATTATAGTCCATTCGACATTTTATATCACAACTCTCTGATCATTTCCAACCCTTTCATCACCTGCTTCATAAAGATGTTGAGTTCCATTGGGACTCAGATTGTCAATTGGCATTTGAGCAGATTAAACAATATCTTTTGACACCACCTATCCTCACTCCACCACACGAAGGGGAGCCATATTACTTATATATCCACTTTTCGAGCATGCCTAGGAGCCATGCTTTCCCACCATGATAATCAAGGTCATGAGTAGGTCATATATTACATCATCCACACACTTCATGAATATGAGACATTATACAAAGGCTAAAAAACTATGTTGTGCATTTGTATTTCACCACCTCCAAGTTACGACACTATCTTTTAAACCATAAAACATACATGTTGTTACTAATTTTAACCCAATTAAAGCCATGCATGCCAAACCATATCATAATGACCACATAACTTGGTGGCTCATGCTAATGACTGAATTTGACTTGGAAATTATACCACAAAATTCCATTAAAGGTCAGGCCATTGTTGATCAACTCATTGAAGCACCTCTTCCAGATAAAAAACCACCTCATGAATACTTTCCCGATGAATCCATTAATAACATTGATGGATCAGAAATTCTCATCATATTTCATCCTATCAAAATGACCCTCTTCTTTGATGGTGCTAAATGCCAAGAGGGCGGAGGAGCTACATTGTCATCATACCACCTTGGGACATCCCCATTCCATTATCATTCAAACTCAATTTCAAGTGTACTAATAACATGGTAGAGTATGAAAGCTTTAATCATGGGTTTGCAAACCACCATTCTCTTAGGTGTCCAAGACTTGGAGATCTATGGAGATTCACAACTTGTCATCAGCCAAGTCAAAGGGGAATTCCAATGTAAAAATGAAATACTTCAAAAATATAAAGTTGTTGTTGATTTTCTCCTTGCGCATTTGATCGCTATAACATTCAATCCATCCCACGATCCTCTAATAGATTCACTGATACCATGGCTTCCTTAGGATCCCTTGTGCCTTTCAAAATGGAAATCAAAGGATAAAACTAAAATGTCTGTAGTCATCCAATGCTTGATCATCCTTCACATCAAAATGAGCTACCTTCCATCCACAATATCAATGCAAATTCATCATAACCTATGGTATACTCAAATATTTGACTACCTCATGGAATCTAAAATCCCCTAGACCTATTACAAGGCACCAAATGCTCTTTTCTGCAATGTGTCACTCACTTTGTTATCATAGGAGGTATCCTTTATAAACGTAGCTTTGATGGTATATTATTATTATTTTCTTAAGTCACATGAATCAATCAAAGCAATTGAAGAAGTCCATGATGGTATTTGTGGTGGTCATTTCAGTGGCAATGCTATCACCAAATGTATCATATGGCTAGGGTACTACTAGCTGAAAATCACCAAGGACTATTGTGTGTACATAAAGAAGTGTGTCAAATGTCAACTCCATTATGATCTTATCCATATTCCCAGTCAAGCATTACAACTTGCTCAGGACTTATGGCCTTTCTCTCAATGGGGATTAGACCTCATTGGTGCAATCAATCCAAAATCATCTCAACAACATCATTCAATTATCACCACAACCGAATACTTCACTAAATGGGTTGAAGCAATTCCTTTGACCTCAACAAAATCTGGGCCTATCATTAATTTTATATACCAAAATATCATTTTTCATTTTGGAATCCCACACAAGCTTATCATGGACAAATGGAAAATCCTTCAAAAACAAGGAGGTTAAGAAACTCTATAATACATTCAACATTAAACTAAGCTTCTCATCACCATATTACCCCAAAAAATGGATAGGTTGAAGCCTCTAACAAAATACTGAATAAAATCCTTATGAAAACTATAAATGATGATGGATAGGAATTGTACACTCAGATCCCATTCACTCTGTGGGCTTATCAAACCAGTATCCATACACCTACTTTGGTGTATGCCCTACTCACTCATTTATGGCTTTAAAACCATCATACCCCTAGAAATTCAAATTCCATCACTTTGCGTATCTCTAAAAGACTTCATTCTCTGATGAAGAGTATTGCAAAATCACTCGCACAACTTGAATTATTAGAATGAAAAACATCTAACAACTCTTGAACATCACCAAGTTTATCAACAACGCATTAATAAAGCATATAAAAACATATCAAGGAGCGTAAATTTAATATTGGTGACCTTGTACTTAGGAAAATCAAAATGTAACTACATTAGAATGAAGTAAACGTGGAAAGTTTTCCCCCAACTAGATTGGTCCATATATTATCACTCATAAGTATGGGTTAGGGGCATATCATCTCACTTCTCTTGAAGGGGAACCTGAGGTAGAACCCCTAAATGCTTTACACTTGTGGCCTTTCTACTGTTAAATGATTGATTATCATGACAACAATTTTTGATTAAACATTCTCCCTTTATCACACAAAGCTCAAAATCCATTCCATCACTCCTTCCTATCATTATTACATAGGGCATATGGATGTAGGTCTCCTATGAAGTTATCCCCTCCTTAGTAAGTAGTTTATTAGGGTCTTTCCCTCAGCTCAAAGAAAATTAAAAATATATATGGATGCTTCTTATCAAAATTCAAAAGCAATAGACTATCCCTCAAGGAAAACTATTCAAATTTCATATTATCAAAAATAAAAAAAAAGTAGATTGATCCCTCGAAGGACAACTACCTAGTAAAATCATGGACCGATCCCATGAAAATGATGGCCATTTCAATCAAATAAAAAATGTAGACCATACCCTCGAAGGATGGCTACTTATATATATAAGGCTTCCCACATTGATCAACCTTCAAAATACAAAGCATCCAGAAAGCTTCCTACATTGATCAACTTTCCCATAAGCAAACTTCCGCATTGATCAATTTTTTTTAACAAAAATATTATTATAAAAGTTGGGGCATTGATTCCTATGAACTCATAAAAAAAGGAGAACCTTCCTCCCCTACAATGGCATACATCCATATGTTTCCTATCATTTTCACAAAAGTACTTTCTTTTCAATCCATCATAATCCCTAAACTATCCAATGATAGTCTCATTTATCTTTTTGAAAGGCTACAAGTGAAAATCCTATTAAGACCCCTAATATGTGATGAAGAAATTTAGAGGGATGTTCTTTCCACTTGTTCTCCATTTTTATCATGATTACATTTTGGATTTTTAAAACATACTTACTATGGCCACAATCCTTTACAAAATCATAATTAGAGCATGCATCTAACACATATAGATACCAAAATAAATTAGAAATATATACATCATCATCATGGATAAAATCCTACATACAAATGATCATGAATCCATTCACACAAAGTCAACATCACTATATAAATCAAACATCATCATATATAAAATATCTCATCAAAGTCTCACAAACACATATCAAAATAGGCTTCTATGAGCTTGTCATAGAAATCAACAACATCATATATATAAATGTCTCATAAAATGTATCACAACATATCAAATGGGATTCTATGAGCTTGTCTATATAAATCAATAACATCATCATATATATATCTCTCATAAAGTATCTCATACATATAAAAAGGGGATTTCATGAGCCTACAATGTCACATCGTGAAACTCCACACCTCCAAGAAAGGTACTATCACATGCCTCCTCTCTGGAGAAAGAGTGCCACCTCATATGTACCCTCTCTCCACCCACACATCACCACCTCCACCTCTCGATGGTCATTGAGGTGATGACCTACACTCATCGTACACACTATCCCTAGTCTCACTTATTTCCATGGCACCTCCTTGGCTGCTACATGATCAACATAAAGAGTTAACATCTAGATAGTCCCTGATGATCATGTTCACATAATAATCTCACTCTGCTCTCACGAACTCAAAATGAGTATAGAAAGACCATCCCACATATCGAAAATCTTCTCTCTCTATGAATGCCATGGATCCAAAAACTCTACCTAATATACTGAAGGCCCCATAATCCCCAAGGCCTTCCTCAATGTGTCTCCTCTAGCTCTTTTACTTCTCTATATCAAAGAGAGACAAGTACAAGTTGGGCTTATAGACCATCACACTCTATAATCAAGCCATCATGCTCAAGATGAGCACATCCCAAACACCAACAAGGTCATCTCACTCATGCCGAGAAGTATCTCTCTCAAGTCACCTCTCCATTGCATGCTAGCACATTGTAGCTACACCATCACCCCCTCATCTCTCTCTCTCCTCTCTTAGGCTCTCCTCCTCCCTTCACGAGCACACACATGAAAAAATGCATGTGTGGCCCTCTCTACTGCCCCGGGTCCTCTCAAAGGATCTCTCAAGAATGAGCCCACCATGCACCAAAATCTGCACTAACCCCACATCATCAAGGGGAACCAAATCCACCATCCTCATCAAGAACCATAGCCCCCACCTAATCATGTAATAGTAATAAGCCCTACTACAATGGCCTGTGGGGTCTCGTATCTCCCTCCTCCCATCTATGTAAACAACCGGATCCTCGGGTATATATACTAAATCAAGCCAAACTACCACCTAATCCAATCAAACCTCATCAGCTCATCCTCCTAAATCTCTACCCCTACACCCACATATCCTGTTGTAAACTTTGTAAATCCTATGGGAACTCAAGCAATAAGAGGAATCCAACATATGGCCACTAGATAACATCTCTCAACTACAATCCTGATATCAAGTCTCGATAGTAGTAGCCCTTGGCCTTCTGCCCTCCCAAGACTAGAACTCCATCTCATAAAACCTAGGTGCCTCACATCAATGACACTGACAACCCCAGTGGATGAGAAATAAAAATATGCTCATGGGCCCAACACTATAACAAGAAACCAACATCAATGCCATATCTCTTATGGGTTGTCCAAGCCCACAACTCTATGTATGTCTATGTGCAAGTAAAGTGGGGGCCCACTCGAATATAGTATGATGCTCCATCATCTCTGCAACCACCCCTATCATCATCCATGGGAACCTCCCCCTCCTGAATCTGGTAAGGAAAACAAGAAATACCCATCATCATCATGGTCATCTCGAGGACAACCATCTCTCCCAACATCATACAAAGCCTGATAATCAAAGGCTCCTATGTGTACCACACACCCTGAGAGTCATCCCCATACAACCTCTATGGTATCATCCCTCTCTATATCTGAAATGTAATAAATGGGTTGTCCCCTAACTGGAAACCTCGTGATCCGATGAACATCCTCTAAAGTAATGCTCATCTCTCTAGTGGGAAACCAAAAATGTGTTGGTGGAAGGATTCCACCTCTCAAGAAAAAGCAAGAATAAGACTTTGACATCTGTGAATCCACCTGTAATACCTCATCCCCCAAAACCCACTACCTCTAAGTGATCCCAATCATCATCATCCAAATCCTCCCTGACCTCATCTAACATCGAGGGATGTGGTCTCTAATAGTGAGCTTTGCATCCACCTATAAAAACAAACACAAAAAAAAACATTAGTATCATCATGGTGATACAATCAATGAAGAAAAAATCATTACATAAGCTAAAATAGTTAGCAAAATAATAAAAAAGCACAAAATTTTAACAAAACACTTGAATCACCATGATTCACATGAATCTCAAAGATCTACATTAATCACCAATGATTCACATGAATCACCAATGATTCATTCATCAATCACCGGTGATTACTAAAAACATTCAAATCACCCTCAAAACATCATCCAAATTACCAAAAAATAAACTAAAGAATTACAACAAAACTAAACAAGTTTGAAGTTTGAATTTACCTCTTCTTGCATGGGCTTCCTCTTCCTACTCACGGTCGCCATCTCTCTCTCATCAAATCACTCAAAACACAAACTTAAACAAATTTTTCACAAACAATTCTAAATGTAATAATAATAAAAATGCAAAAATATGGGTTATATATAACCCATTTTCCATGCAAGGAAATCACCAATGATTACCTCAATCACCAGTGATTGACCTTAATTGCTAGTGATTACTCTGTATGAGGATCCTCATCCACATTTTCCTATAAAAACATACCATTTTCAATTCTTCACACAAATTGTGCCATGTTTTCAAAGGAATTTAGCCTTCAAAACTCTTAAACAAACCACATTCAAAATTTGGGAATTACCATTCATCTATGGGAGATGAGCCCTTTGGCCCCCATCACTTGGTTCTTCCCTACACTACCTAGTAAGAATCATACATCCAGGTATTGAGCCCTTTGGCCACCCTGACAATTGATTCCCCAACATTTTATCTTACACCCTCTATGATTGGGGCAAGCCTTTTGAAAAAAAACACACTAGTGCTCATTGTATTGTGCACTATAGTGAATTCACCCATGATGACACAACTATTCCAAATTATTTTTGTCTAGAATTTTTCAAAAAAATCACCAGAAAAAAAAGGGGGAAAAATGTAGACACCAAAAATCTACACCCCCTCAAGCTCAAACACACTCATGACTAAAGGCAACATATTTGTGACATCCCACTATCTCACCCCTTTTTTAATTAATTAATTCATTTATGACCCATCATATCTCTAAATCTAAAATAATTATTTAATTAAAATAATTAAATTACCTATTATCCCCTCACACCTCACTCTCACACCTCATTGAGTTAACTTGGACACCT
This sequence comes from Taxus wallichiana var. yunnanensis, assembly GCA_018340775.1. Classification (NCBI taxonomy): domain Eukaryota; kingdom Viridiplantae; phylum Streptophyta; class Pinopsida; order Cupressales; family Taxaceae; genus Taxus; species Taxus wallichiana. The sequence goes on along the minus strand of CM031243.1, from coordinate 479,207,148 downwards.
CACTAACCACCCAAACCACTTCTAAAACCACTTCCTAAAAAGCACTAACCTATTCCCTAACTAACTAGCCTTTTAACTAGCCGAATCATCCAAAAAGTGAGTCCCCTCATCCTAACAAACTTAGTTCAAGATTTTTTAACCATCCCCATCCTCATCACTTCAAAATGGATCATTTTTGAGTGAAAATGGAAGGAAATCATTTGATTTTCTAACCAAACTAGATTTCCCTAAAATCATGTTGGTGATTTTCCCGATCGTTGGATGATCTATATATACTAGTTTGCAAACCTCATTTGGGGACAAAATTCAAAGCTCTTTTAGGAGGTCTAATTTATCACAATCTCAATACATCAAGCATCTAGGCACTCCATCATGAACATTACCCAATGTCACATGCTGCTCCAATAATGCCAAGATTATCATCATTTTTGGATTGTTTTTCATCCTCCAGCCACCTTCCTTCTTCTCTTTGTCCACCACACACACTCCACAAGGTAAAATTCATTTTGATTTATCTTAGGCACTAGAAATAGGTGTATTCTTGCTTGTATATCATTTATATGATTAATAGTCCTTTTGTTTTTTCAAAATAATGTCTGATTCATTAGTTTAGACTCTTTTTTAAAAATTCTTAGTTTTCACAATAATAATCAAGATGATTACCCCAATCATCAATTTTCCTCTTAATCACTAACGATTCCCCCAATCACTAGTGATTGATTGTATTTTTAATGTTTTTCATCATTTTTTTAGCTAAAAATTAACTAAAATGCATTGTTTCTTGTTATCTACTATCCTCTATCTAGCATGATGACTTCAGATGGCTTTAGGAGGATCTAAATTTCCCACAACTAACTCTTTTCCTATTGTTCACCATCCATTATATTGGGAGAAATATAACTTGATTCACGACCTTGAACTTTGTGTGATCCAAGCAATCCATTTGATCACTTAGAGGCCATTTTTTCTGCAACATGCATTCGAAGCCACTAATGCCTTTTGGGAGGCATACGATGAAGCACTAAGGCTCAGGGAGATCTTGTCAATACGAATGAATAATACGAGACCGGTCTCGAACATCTAGAGGAGGATTACCATACTGCCTCTGATTCCAATTTTGTTAGCAACATCAACATATCTAGTTTAGAGTCCACATTCACCCACCTGTATGACACTCAAGAAGAAGATTCTGACTTCTTCATTGAAGACTACATCTTGGTCCCCGATTCCCACTTCATTATAGGAAGAGGAGGAAACTGTTGGTTCCATATCCTCCAACACATCTGAGAAATCTCTATACAAATAATCAAGAATCTATTTGATTTTTGTACTATAAATCATGAATCCATGTTGATCATATATATAAGCTTAACTAAATAAGTGATAATCACACTTTTAAGCATAATGATCTTTTGAAGACATCTTCATGAAACAACAAACCATCGTAACCAATCATGAGACCTGGATTAATGACACAACTTATTAAGAACTCATTGATACTCTTGACAATCTTTGAGTTACTTTATAGTTTCAATAATATCATGCTTAAACTCAAAACTCGAGTTACTAAATGAGGGCACATACTTTAGCACATTTTTCACAACATTGTCAAGATTTTAATAACTTGTACTAAGGTCAAAGACTCAACTATCAAGACTTCATACTTGACTTTATCTTGTTAGATGACAACATAAAGGACTCGAGACAACTACAAAGCACAAGGACTCAAAAATCATGAGTAGATCACTTAACATATCTTATTACTCTTTATGTATTCGAAAGGCCTAGTTTATTCAATTCATCTTACACATGAACTTGAAAACCATTCAAACACATGGGATCTTCTTGAACAAGTACAAACATACTCCTTAAGATGAATGGGACTTGATAACCTTATTTTCTACCTTGACATCATTGGAATGTTTCCTTACAAACTTCATACACTGCTTTGGAAGGATAAGAATTAGTTTTCTTAAGCTCCTTGACCTTACTAGCTTGATCAATCTTGAAAATTTCTAATTTTGTATTATCCCTCTTAATTTTACCTTCATGATTAGTTCCATTGACTATCATGTCTAATCCTTTGCATCAATCCTCTTAATGAACCTTATTTTGCTTAGACATAGGTTTGCAAAGTGACCTATTCTTTGGAAATTGAAACAAACGACACTCCTTTTACTTCTATGCTCAAACACACTCAAGTTCCAACCACAATCCTTTTCTCTATGCCCATACTCATAATAAGAGTAGCATTCACCCTTGAACACACCTACACCTCTCTCAAAAATCCTTCTCTTGCAATCTCTAGCTCTATGACCAAAATTATGACAAACAAAGCAATAACCATTGAAAGAAGAGCCATACCTCATTGCATTAGGTTGTCTAACTAAGTTATACCTTCTCAAATTAGTCCTCTTAGTCACCTTCACATATGATTTGGAACTAGGACTAGCTTCTTGATCATTCTTTCCTTGAACCCTAGGCCTATTTTTTCATTTGTGGCTCTTTAATCCTCCAAACATTTATCAAGATCCTTGGATCTCTTCTAAAAATGTTCATACATCTTTAACTCACTAGATTAACTTTCTAAATATGATTCTATGGATGTAACCTCTCTTCATACCTAGAACAAGCTTCTTCTTTCTCCTTTAGGGCATTGGAAAAACTCTCAATTTGAGATTTTAAACCCTTGATGGCTTGATCATGTTCTTCCTCCATTATTTTGACTTGATATTGATAAACCTCAATGCATGACTGGGATACTTCATTCTTCATCCTCAATGCTGCTACAAGATCTGAAGACTTACCCATTTCTTTTGCTTTAAAGGATCTCCTTCAAGTTGTTAAACTTACTTCACAAGGAAGTGCTCACGATACCAAATGTTAAAATCACAATGGACTAAGACAGGGGGTGAATCATGGTCTAAAAAAAAATTTACTTCATTAATCAAACCATACATTCATGAATTATATTTTCCATACATCATTCATAACCATGTGTGTTTATTAAGATATACAACATCAATCACAAGAGCATGAGACAATGTAAACAACAAAAACACACCATATGTAAGTGGAAAACCCTCATGTGGAAGAAAACCCACTAAAAATTTTTCTGATATTACACACAATAAAGTAATTTAGTGAAGCACCAACTTCACAAGGAGCATCAACCCCTAGTTTAGTAGGGCACCAATCCTACAAGGATCACCAACCCCTAATTTAGTGAAGCACCCACTCCACAAGTAGGATACAACCCCCTAGGATTAATAAAGAACCAACTCAGCCACCTAAATATGTTTGATCTCCGATAATGCTTCTACCATAACTCATGGAGATCACTTATTCAGCTCACAAACCCTAGGTCTTCAACCTTACTCTTTCTTCCTCTTTCTCAACTTGTCTTTCCTCAAATATCTTGCACATTCTTAATCATTATTCAAACTATTATGAATTAGATCAGATCTCAAATTGTTCCCTCATATCTGAAATCAACTCTTCTCTAGGTCATTTTACATGTAAATTATGAAACGAGGGGATGAAAGCCTAGTTTATTTATTGATATTCAATCAAATCAACTTCTGATAGATATGTTTGAAATTCTTATAGGAATTGAACATCCGGATCTGAACAAATAATATGTTGCCGCAGAAGTGCAACAAAATATACCTTTGTGTACATAAGAATACAAATATATGGTTTTAACAATATATAACCATATAACAACTATAATAGTGAAAAAAACATGCTACGGGAATACTATTCCCAATTACAAACAAAATATGATTTATTGCAAATGATAACAACTTACCACAATTTAATAATTAACTTACATATGATAAATTAACCAAGGTAAACTATGATTTACCTAACATTACCCTTAATTTTGCATTGCCTCGAGGATGAGGAGATAAATTCTTTGAATAACTCGGTTTGTCACGTCTGAAGTAACTTTGTGAAGATATCTTCTCGTTGTTCATCTATTGGACAAAATTGAATTTGTATGTTGTATTTCAAGACATCTTCACATATTAAATGGACTTGTACTTTGATGTGCTTTTTTTCTCTCATGAAAAACTAGATTACGAACAAGTTTGAGAACACCTTCATTGTCAACATATAAGGTGGTCAATTTTTCCTATGGTATTCTAAATGCTTCAAGTATGTGACCTAGCCATATCACTTTGTAGATAGCTTCACCTATAGCACGATCTTGGATTTTTTTAAGAATGAGAAATAAAGTGTTGTTTCTTTCTTCCCCATGATATCAGTCTATGATCCCAAAAAGAATACAAATCCAGAAGTGGATTTCCTATCGTCGCCAATGTTGCCTACATGATCTAAATCGAATATCGAGTCAAGAATAATTGATCATTCTTCTTGTATTCTAGACCAATATCTATTGTTCCCTTGAGATATCTCAAGATATACCTTGTTACCTTCCATGAAAAACTTTGGGTTCTGCGTATGAACCTAGAAATATAGCGCTTACTGAAAGCTAATATCTGTCTATTTTAGGTCAAGTAAATGAGACTCCCGATCAACTATTGATAGAGAGTTGCATCTACCACAATAGATGGATCTGAGCAACGAGATAACTAAAGACTCATCTCCATAGGTGTATAAAATAGGTGTGCAATCCATCATCCTAACTTTCTCAAGAATTTTCTTGGTATACTTCAATTGAGAAAAAATGTGATTCTCTTTTTCCGTACTTCCAATCAAGGCAGTGTAAGAGTTGCATGATCACGATATCTATCATGTCGAATGATCAATTAAGATATTTCTTCATTGCATTGATCATCCTCATTCTGAACTACCATTGATGAATAGATCATCAAAAAAAAATAATCACAATCTCCCCCTTTCTTTTGAGGTAGAGATTGGGATTGTATGTATTTCTAACAAATCCATGGTGTACAAGATGCTCATCAATTTTGATGTACCATGCCCGGTGCCTATTTAAGGCCATACGAGATATTTCCTAAGTCTACGTACCTTTATTTCTTCTCTACATACAACATACCCCTTAGGTTGAATCATGTAGACTTCTTCTTGTAGATCTCCATTGGATAGGAACTTTTACGTCCATCGATGGACTTTCCAACCAAATTATGCACTTGTTGGGTTTTAAAATGGTACTTTAACAAAACCACAATCGAGGGGGATATGAAGTACCTCCTCTTTATGGGAGAGGTTCTCTTATTGAAAGAAAGTAGCAAAGCTTATATACAAATGTACAACTTTCATCTTAATGTTGAACTTCTGACATCTTGAAATTCTTTTTACCAAAATAGCTTATCAATAAAAGAATGGAAGGCGAGGAAAGGAAAGAGCGAGAATATAACAATACTTTCGGAAATATAGATGTGAGTATAACCTTATACGTCTAAGAAAAGGTGATACATAACGAATCATTCTCATTCACATACATAAGATATCATTCCATAGACCAATGATGTTATAGAAATCATATCAATACGAACACAAAGTTTCTTATTACGAGAAGATAAATGATCCACATATTTCAAGAAAGTAAGAAGAGATGATAAATGAAGATAGAGAGAAAGGGGAAATTTTTTCGTGATTGATTGCTTTTGGTTCTATTTACACTTCAAAAGTACCGAGTCTAACAACTACTGAATGAGCCAAGCTCTTACATTTATAGATGAAGTGAAGAGAGGAGAAGAAGACAAGGAAAGAAATATGATTTGGAAGCTCAGCGACCAACCATCAATGCCCTACAAATCCACCTATAATCGTGCAAGTTTGGTTCTATAAGTCTATTTTGTGCATCGGAGAAGGAAGGATGGAAGATCGGATCCCATATTAACGGCGTGAAAGATTTTCTAGATTCCCATCCATCAAATCCTACCTAAAATAATATTTTATGTTTCGAGGTGATAGGTGAGAGAATTAATGACCTTGAAAATGACGGACTAGATCATTAATGGTGAGCGTGAGTAGCACGCGCTAGGAGCTCTCTAAAAGTCCCTTCCCACTCAATTATGAGCTCCTGGTTGAAATACATGGTTTTACGAAGGTGCGATCTCGTGTTTATCGTGGGCTCTACAATATGTGAAAGGGTCTATCCATACAAGGGCCACGTGGTAACCTCATGTGTCTTAAGATTTCGCCCCCTTTTTACTCCTAAAGTTGTGCTAAAAAGCCCGACACATGGCATCGTCCGGAGCCAGCTTTATTTCCTTTGTATTCTACCTAAGTCCCTCCCATTGGAGGAGTCATTCTTCTTGACCGGCAGAGAGACACGTGGAGGGTACGGAGCACGTTGGAACTTCCCCCTGAACTTTTCTTTTGAAAGAGCATCGATTGGATGCATGGAGGCTTCTATAGACTCTGGAATTTTCAATGGTCGGCTCTATCCTCTTTAATTCTAACCACGTAGCGAAATGGTGCTTGTTTTTGGGAACCGCCTCTTGATTTTAACCCTAAAGATGCATCAATGAGGCACATGGAGAGTCTACGCTCACTTAGGATCCTGCTTTGAACTTGGCCTTTGGAGGTGCACCATTGGGATGTATGGAGGCTTCTACCGACTCTTTATACTTAGCCAATTCAACGACTGGCTTTATCTTTTAGGACTCACGACCATGTGGAGGGCCTGCGCATGTTTGGGGTCTCACATTTGTGCACCATACCAAAAGTACAATGCAAGAGACATATGGCATCTTCCGCAGTCCTTCTATACTTATCCGATTCGAGCTTGATTGAACACTACCTTTCCTGACACAAAAAAATTCAAAGGTGACTCGACGATCCACCTCCTCACTTTGAATTTTGATGTGGGCTTGATATTTGACTTTTCTTGTGCACCTCAGGGGGTTGCGCTTTACTTTTACACTTTATTCCTTTTATGAAATAAAGCCAAAAACTCCAAAGTGCTTTGGCGATCTTCCTCCCGCTTTGACTTTTGGCGTATATTCATTACAAGCAGCTGAGGTTGCGGATCATTTTGTAACTTTACTCCTTTTGGAAATAAATCCAAAATTCCCAAAGGCTCAAGCAACCTGCCTTCCAACTTCAAACTTAAAATGGCCATGTGTCCTTTTGCGGACCTTAGGCATTCTTTTATACTTTTACGCCATTTTTTTCCATAATGTATCAAAACATGAAAAGTTCACGCTTCTTAATCATAGCTTGATTTGACCAATCATGATCCTTAGAGCCATAGGGCGATTTGATACTTTTGCAAAAATAACAAAAAAATTGTGACAAGTTCACCGAATAAACCTTGCCATGCCGCATCTAATCGGAGATGTCCACGTATCCTCATACATTGATAAATAAATTGATAGGGAAGATCGCTTTTGTCATTCACGATTGTAGAAAAAATACATAGGAGGAAAAAAACTCCCACCTTTCTTTGAAAAACAAATTACTCTTCGTGGAAAGAAGAACTGTAAACAATACCAAGCTCGATGTGATCCATGGCCATAGAAAAAGGATTTGACAATTTCATTCAAATGGAGGAAACAATTTCTAAGCATCTAGATGGGAAGACAAAAAGTTTATCAAACCATGCGGATTGCAAGATTTTAAATTAACGGGGTGAGATTACAAATGCGCCCAAATTATTCAAAGCACTAATTTTTCTATCTCTCCGAATTCTCCTCTGCTCAAACATCTCTCAAAGGCACCAACTCAAAATTTTCAAAACTTGACTTGAAAAATGAGGGGAATTTTGAGGGTGACAACACCTTGGTAAAAGGAAAATATCATCCTAATCATTTTGATCTTATCCCCCATGGGAGAAATTGTCTCCTCATAGTCTATGTCATCTTTTTGTGTGTACCCCTTTTATACAAGGTCTTGCTTTGTACTTGTCTATGGTCCCATCTACTTTGTACTTTGTTTTGAATATCCATCTACAACCAATGGGTTTCTTCCTAATGGAAGATTGACAAGCTGCCAAGTGTTGTTTTTCATTACTAATTGATACTTAAGCATCCATGGCATCTTTCCAATATTTCAACTTAGTAGGGGGCTTCCTGGAATATAGGGGCTCATAGATTCAATAACTCTAATCATCAAAGTAAATTTTACTTCTTCTCGCTTTTACTATCGAGTCCTTGGTCTAGTGGTGGATGTATCTAGTGGAGCATCCAATTTTGCATCTCGTATCATGTTATTATACCACTTGGGCATACGATGTACTTTTCCCATGGGTTGTGGTTTTATTTGATCATCACCATCATCCCCATCATCACTTTGTCATCATATGCAGGGAACATCATTTCTATTTTACAACGGTGAAATATCTACATCAGGTGAGTCTAGAGGAGGAGTCTCATTTTCCTTCTTCTCAAAGAACTCAACATCTCTACTGGTGTAGACTTTCTGGTCTTTGGATCCATCAATTTGTACCCAAGATTTTCTTCACTAACCAATGAAGATGAGTTTATGTGACTTCATATCCAACTTCTTTATGTTTTCTTGGGTATGTGCATGCTTTCTTTACACCCAAATACTCTAAGGTGTGAAACATGATGGTTTCCACTTTGACCATGCTTCATATGGTGTTACTCCATCAAGAGCAACTATGGGCACTCTATTCAACAAATATACAACATTATTTGTTTCTTCTACCCAAAATGTCCTCGTTAGTCTAGAATCATCGATCATGCAATGCACCCATTTCCATGATAGTACAATTTCTTCTCTCAACAACACCATTCTTTGTGGTGTGTGTGGAGGAGGCATTTGTCAACGAATCCTATGAGCTTGTAGGTAGGATTTTAACTCATTATTGGTGAATTCCCCCTCGATATGAGTGGAGAGATCTGATGTGATGACCAGTCTCATTCTCTATAACCACTTTGAACTTCTTGAAGGTCTCAAAAGCATCACTTTTCTTATGAAGACAATATATCCACATTTTTCTTGAATAATCATCAACACAAAGCATGAAGTATTGAAATCCATAATGAATCGGTTGCATTGGACCACAAAGATCGGTATGAACCAGATCAAGCTTACCATGAGCTCGATAAGTACTCTTCTGGAATGAAGCTCTGTGTTGTTTTCTTTAGGTAATGAGGACACTTATATGTATCCTTCTAGAGAGATGGAAATCCTTTCACCATGTTGTACTGAGTGAAGTGTTTTGAGATACTTGAAACTAATGTGACCAAGTCTCGATGCCACAACTATGCAGAGGTAGAATTCTTAGCCACAAGTGTCTTGATCATCTCTATGGAAAAAATCAAGTTGGAACATACATCCCACATTGGAGGCTTTTGCAACAATTTTGAGCCTCATGATTTGTCTCGAATCAAACACACTTTCTTACCGAAATGACTATCAAATCAATCTTCATTGTGATCTAGAAGTTGACTAATTGATAGTATATTTTTGTTAACCCAGGGACATATAATACATTTGATAAGTCTACAATTTTGTGAACCAAGAGGTAGAGAAATGTTCCCAATCCCCTATACTATTTATGAAGAATCATCACCTAATGAAACATGGTTTTTCAAAGGTGTGTCCCTCATTGTGGTAAACCAATCTCTTGTTCCTAGTCATGTGTCGAGTGGCTCTGAATCAACATACCAAACATCACTAGATGACGTGGAAGGTTCACTTGATCGAGCAAAGTGTAAAATAAGTCTTCATTATCCGAATGTTCTTCTTACTCAACTATATTTCCTTGTTGATGGGGTTTTCTTCTCTAGTTCCCCTTTTTCTCCCTTGATTGTAGTTTGAATGTCCCTTATGAGATTTTTGATTTTGAGGTCTAGAATGACTTGATGAACCTTTCTTATAGGTATTGAACCAACAATATTTTATATCATGTCCTCTCTTTATAAGATAGGACATTTATTCTTATTCTTATTCTATTTTTCCCCATGTTGATGTTGTGTTTGGGAATTTTGAGAGGAATGAGATTTTCCTTTTCCTTTCCTTTCCATTTATGAGAAGATAGTGCTTTCTCCTCTTCATCATCTTTTTGTACATAGCTTCTTCTTGTTGCAGTAGATTCACTAACTTTCAAAAGCTAACTTGTCGATCTCGACAAGTTGAGTATTTATCACAAAATTGGTATGAAGGAGGGAATGCTCTCAAAACAATGGGAATGAGAGCATCATCAATGACCTCCTCTCCCAGGGCTAGAAGTGAAGCCCTTAATTTTGTAACTCTTCTTAAGAAAGCTTTATTTTCTCATTTTGTTTGAACTTCAATGTGTGTAACTGACTCTGCAAATTTAGTATTACATTCTTGTTCTTGGCCTCGTACATTGTGCTCAACTTATCCCACACTTCTTTGGCTGATTTTGGCATCTCGAATGTGGGGTTGCACATCATCGGACACTATAAACAAGATTATCAACTTGGCCTTCTGATTGGATCTATCAAACTATCATTATTTGGGTTGTATCGGTTGGATGATCCGTTACAGAACCATCCACAACATTCCAAATCTCTTCAAACTCAAGTTGTGTTTTGATCTTTGTCTTCCATGCATTACATAATTATCTCCTCTTAGAAGTTGAGAATCTGGAAGAAATAATTTGGGGGCATTGGTGCCCATTTTGCAGAATCAACTAAAAAAGGGTAAGGCTCTTATCACTCTAGGTATATGGTCTCCCAATCTATATACCATCAGTTTGATATACCAAACCTTTCTATATATGTGCCCTTCCAATATACCCATCGGTACATGGAAGAAGCTCACCCTTTCTATATACTTGGTAGTACATGAAAGAGGTGTTAACGTATGAAAGAATTTGATATGTGGTACCAAGACAATACTAAAAGGGTCTATGTGATTATTGACACTGAGATCAAAGAAATATCCTCATACGTGCATGTAACTTTGCTATATACTTGAGATAATTTTAGTGTCCGTGATTTACAGTCATGAAATCATTCATAAGATGGATGGGAGGGCTCAAAGTGTGTGCACTTGTGTCCTTATTACTCCCCGTCGATTTAAAGGGTCGATGCCCATATGACGCTTGTTGTATCTAGCTATATTAGGCATTAAGTGTAGTAATAGTAGTCATGACGGCTTTACCCGTAAGCACTTCCTAGAGGCATTGTATATACCAAACTATGAAAAGAGATCCAAAGATCTCATGAGTGTTACAATAAAAATTAATTTTATTATTTTGTTTATAAATTTTACCAATTTTTAGCAATTACAAATGTTTGTGGTTGAATATGAAACCTTGTAAATTAGTACAATCAATAAAAATATACATTACATCCAAAATTCTGAAAAAATTGAAATGAGTAGGCAAAAAAATTGTTTTTAGAGGCCCTGGTGGCCTCTAGAGCTCAATATGGCTCTTATGTAAAAAACCAAAAAATAGCTAAAAATGTAGTTTTTATACCCCCTTTGGAAAAATTACTCAAAATGAAAAATAAGGTTAATAGTGGGAGAGAAAAATTTTTTACCCCAAAATAGGGTTTTCTCTACTAAAAATTGGTGGTTTAGTGAATAGTGATAACTTTAGTGGGTTTTTCGCGCTATGAGGTGTTTTAACCACTAATAATGAGGTTGGTGATTTCACTAAAAGCATCCGTTAAATTCAATATAGTTTTAAAAACAATGAGTTTATGGGGTGGGGTCAACCCCCAAACCTCCCACTCCTAAAATCTTTATCCACTAACCAATGGCAAACCTACACCTATAGCTGTAAGAATATGAAAACTGAAGCAAAAATTTATTTAAATTAGAATAAGTAAATACCTAACCTTTTAAAAATGAAAATTGACATGGTGCACTTGGAGGACCACGTGGCTAATGTGTTGGGAATGGTGGTTTCAGGGTTAATCCTATGAGAATTTCATGGATCTTTTGTTTTATCTCCTTTGCATGATGTTTGAAATACCTTTTCTTTAATTTGTTACCATTTTTTTTCTTTTGAAACCATTGATTGTTATTTTTGTTATTTTGTTGGCTCTTAACTTCTATTGATCCCATTCAAGGTGTTTTGGTTAAGTTTTGAGTCACTGTTTGAACTTGATTTTTACCCATTTTTATTTGTTCAACAGGATTTCGTAACCAGATGGAAATCAGAGAATGGCTCACTCGCATTCGCTTGAAATGCCATACTTTTTGGCTGACTAAGATCTCAACATTGGAACAGGCCATGTATTTGGCTCATTTTGAGCGTTCTGATTCAACCTTTATTACATTAGATGAGGTCAATTTCTGGCCCAACTTTTAACTCATGGACATGAGGAAACTCTCAATGGAACTCTTCCTAATTCTTGGTGATAACATTTGCATAGGGGCTCAATAATAGTCAATGACTCAATCCCGGGGTGGTAATAGGCTCTTAAATTTTGGTACTGGCTCAGAATCAAATAATAAACTTTCAGACATCCAATGAAATTCTCGAAGCTGGTTAGCTTAGTCAATGAGATCACACACGAGGTTGACCCGTGTAAATCTCAACTCAATCTTAGACTAATTAACTCTTTGGATCATAGAATCTTGGCAATGCTGAGGGATATGTGTGCAGACATCAACCTACAACCAAATTGATCTCCAAGTGAACTAATCCAAACAGTTCCTCTGCCTTCTCAGCTCACTCGGAGCTCAAGTGCTTGCTCTTCCTGGGGCAAATATGACAAACTTCATCCAAATAAGCACTTCCATAGGTGTATCCAAAGACTAAATATGCCTCTAAATTTAGAGAGAAAACCCCCTAATGGGGGAAAAATTTTTAAGATTTAATTTCTTTTCCGTACAAAGAAATTTTTTTCCTAGTGCACACTAAAGGTTAAAAAATAAATTGTGTTCCAAACACTTGGAATAAGAGGAGGTTGTGGGGATGTAGGGATGTCTACGGGATTTTGAAGCTGCAGAGGCTGATACGGACTAGCTCTCCAAGATGCAAAATGCTTCTCCAAGCTCCCTTTATCTCTTCCTAAACTCTCTTTCCACACCTTCTCTCATTAATAGGTCCAGGGCTATTAACCTTCTTTGATACCAAATGTAAATTATGAACAGAGGACGAAGCCTAATTAATTTATTGATATTCAATGAAAATCATATTACAATGAATGGTTGAAGCAATATTTATAGGAATTGTAACAACCATCGATACAAATAAATAATATGTTGCAACAATGCAACAAAATACATCATGTACAATAAATACAAAATATGGTTTTAACAATATATAACCATATAAACAAGTATAATAGTGACAAAAACATGCTAGGAATACTATTCCCAATTACAAACAAAATATGGTTTATTACCAAACCACCCCGTTCAAGAAACCATTCTATTCAATATCCAATATTCATAAAACATGGAAGTAATACATAATTTAAACATAAACCATAATGGAAATTTTCAAAGAACCAATCAGATTATTTTAGTTAATAGGACCATTGTCCTTTGCAAATATGCTCAAACAAGCATTCTTTTATTTTAAACTTCATTTCGTAGAAACTTAATATTGATCACTCTAATTAGCTTAAAATAAACTTAAAATCATACACATGTGACATTTAAAAATCAAATTTTTTAGAACATTGAGTTCCAACACTTATAATCCTTGGCACATAATTTATAAGTCATAATTACATCTTTCTCTTCTAACCACATAAAGAGCTCCCTTCACCAACTAGTCCACTGCGACTTAAAAATTCATTTCTAAAGCCTCTGAGCTCATAAGTAATAAAAGTATACATGCATTAAATACCTCAAAGTGGATTAATTTTGATGAGAAAGAATTCATCATCCTATTTACTTTCTTGGATGATGACATCACTTAATCCATTAATGCTATTTTAAGAATATGTACCTCAAACTTGCATTAAAACCTTAAACCGATGTTGTCACAGAGCTTGATTAGAAAACGCTTCTTATTGAAATATTTCCCTAGAAACCTGTAGATCACCTCATTCAAGAGAAAATCCATATATCTAAATTCTCTCCATTATGATATCTTCCATATCAAAGCATGGTAATCACCTCATATTTTTTTCTAGCTTAGCATGCATTCCTTCCATTTTAATATCGATTTAGACCACTCAGAAACCAATACGTTTCAAGAGATCCCAAAATTGTCCTTGACCCCGATAAACTTGTTTGGACCTCAAAACCTTATGAACCTACATGAACATATCCTGAATATCCATGGACATCGTAAAAAATTGCATGGATTCCCACAGTGGCAATTTAGTCATACCTCATTTGGTAACTTTCTCCTCAAGCTAAAACTCTTAAAAATAGGCATTTTACGGAGGGGCCCACACATACGATCATAAGGCTCAGAGCATACGCTTTCTGGAAATATGGAAGATCCCTATGCAATATCAATCATCAAGTTTTCAGCAATAC
>CM031243.1:479094750-479192720 GCA_018340775.1 Taxus wallichiana var. yunnanensis | reverse complement strand
CAAGAATGAACAATAAAATAAGATTGCGTAATCGGAAATGGTTTGAAAATGCGCACTAGAAAGATAGGTCGTGAAGCATAAAGAATAAAGAGAGAATGATATGAGGTCCATTTCAGATTTAGACCCTCAACAGTTGAGTATGAACCATGGAACTTGAGTGCATCATAGGGTAATGATGATACAAGTTGTGTATCCATGGAACTAGAGTTCGTCATAGGGTAATGACGATATAAGTTGTGTATCAATATGCATAATTTAGACTAAATGTAAAGCACAAAGTGTAGTGTGTATGTGTAGAGATTAGAAATAAATGGTAATAATTGAAGGAGGGGAGGGAAAAAAACATGATACCCCTAAGTGTGTAATGAAGATCTATCCAGGGATGGAAGAGAAAGCATGACATGTTGGCGAATCTGGCAATGTGTCAAGAGTATCAATATTAGTGTTAGGAAGAATAGATTTTCAAAGTAAGTTGAAGCATCGAGAGCAGATGTTGTGATTATGAGTATATAAAATAGTGTAAACCGTATGAGGAGATGTGGCAGAATAAAAGGAGCAAGTGGAGGGAGATAGTTGAGGCCGAGTTTGGTGGATTGTGTTGGAATGGAAAGAGGTTCTTTGAATCCTTTTACATATTTTCCTAATCTAGTGCCATTGAAACCGTAATGAAGTAGATATTGATACCTGGGCCATACTTTTTAAAATTAGAAGAAGGGGTGGCCGAAGTGGGGGATTCATGTGAATGATTGATAGTGTTACAATAGGAAAATGGAGATGGATATGTTAGGGATTCATAAACCATTGTAGTCACAAAATCACGTACTTACTATTACATTTATACTAACAAGTATGATGTTTTATATATGGATCTCACATAAGAAAAGTATTCACTAATGACCCATCCCCTCATCCTGTCATCGGTTAGTTCATCATCATTATCATTTGTCTTACATAATCGCCAATTGTTTACACAATTATGGTTGTCTCTTAGGAATCTCGGTGTGTCGTTATTTGGTCATTTTTTGTCTCTAGTCTTTAACTAAGGTGCCTAGGGTAGAACTGTGGCACCCATGGGTGCCCCGATCCTTATTTTAGGTGCCTTGTCCCTGTAGCACTTGCGTATCTAATTTAGAGTTTTGAGGTCGGTCTTTGTAATTTTCCCTCTCATTCCCCTAAGTACTAGTTGGTGTGTCGGGTCATTAATGTCAAAATTTGAGCAAGAGATCCCTATATATAACATAACATACTCACTATCTTACGGGTGGACTATCTACCACCAGGGCTAGCTATCTACTAAGATGAGGGATTGCATTTTGGCATCATTCGATCACACAAACTGCATAAGAAAGGGAGGTTTATTCTATTCCATCCACCATTCTTCATTTATATCTAGATATTGCCCCTATCTCAACGTTATTAGCTCTAGGGCACCCTAGGCACACAATTGCACACACAAAGCACATGAAGTACATTGGGTCTAAGAAATAGTACAACACTTAGTTGTAAGTCCACCTTTGTGGCTGCTAAAGATAGTCGACACCTTATGCATCTCTCTTTTTTAGGGGTTTGTTGTTTTGTATGGGGTTTTGTAGGTGAGTATTCATTGCGGGTTTATGACGTCATTAGCGAAGATCTTTGCGACACTCACATGAAAAATATCAAGACATTACGAAGATCTAGCGACACTCGTCGATTCAAGTCCTGAGTTGTTCTACAAACCAAAGTGCCCATCTCGGCACTAGGGTGCCCACAGTGCCTTGATCCTCCTCCATGCACCCTAATCGGTCAAATCTTCATCTCTTTGCACTTTTTGGGTTATACCATCATATTTTGTTTCATCCGCACATCATCATGTTCGAGTCCCAAATCACAACTAGGTAAGTAATTTTCGGTTAGTACCTTATCTCTCCTATTTTAATTATTTCATTTCGTTTAAATATCAAATAAAATTATTTAGCATTTATATTTTAGTTTACATCACATTGCATTGTTGTAATTATTTAGATTAACTTAGATAGATAGATATAAATTTCCTAGTTTAGTTAATCAACCACATCTTGGTATAAGAATTTAATACATGCATGAAGGGTTTAAGGGACCACATGCATGACATGGATCCAAGGTCATTTAAGAAGAATATTATAGTTACGATTGTTAGGCATTACATGGAACATGATGGACAAAGTGCACGACCCAACAATAATGAGAAGTGTGATTGTACCTAAGACTTGTTTGGGAATATTTTTAAATCCACGAATGCGAATAGATGAGTGTGTTAAGGATGCTACTTTAAAATCCAAGTTGTTAAATAAATGGTAGATTACAAATGTTAAGGCCGGAACCATTATAAAATAAAGCTCATTTAACTCCTATATTATTATTTTACACTATGATATAAAGGCGGGGATCATTATTCAAGACAACTTGAGAAAAATTTCAAAGAGACGTAAAAGTAATATGTTCTTCATTAAAAGAGAGTGATGTAGTAAGTCTATGGTAAACATATTTAGGAGAGGTGTTAGGATGAAGGTAAGTATTAGAAAAAAGGAGTTTATTTTATTTCCATATTTAATATTGGCCTACAAGAAGGCATGGAGGGAGATACTCATATTGGCAAGAAACAAGGAGTGAATAGTGTTCAAATGTGGGTTCACCAAATGATCTAACAAAACTAGAGTTATTAAATCCTATTGCGGAGTAACTAATGTAAACTATGATATACAATTGTTAAATATAATATGACACAAACAAATAAGCAAGCATAAACATGAAACCCTGAGCAAGAGATATAGAAAGAATGACTTAACTAATTTACGTTTGATCCAGAAGTGCTTTGATCGGGAAAACTATTAAACAGAAGTGAAAAGTGTCAGTAAATGCTCAAAGTTAAATTTTGGACTACGGGGATAATGTCAAATAGGGGTACCCATAGCAAGAAAGGGGCACCCGAGCACTTTGAAGACCTCTTAGGTGTTTGTGATCTGCGAAAATGGTCGAACCTTATCTTTATTATGTCACACAAATGTTGCAAATATTCACTGTTGATCGCTTATGTGTCGTTCTTTATCACCGAGGGTACTTGTAACTTGCAAAACAAATATCACCTGTAAAATCCCACAAACCACATCAAATCCAAAAAAATAAAGATGTAGAATGGGAGTAAGAATGACCCCAACGGTCACCCTGAGAGTGAACTTATGACGATCGTTGCACTACATCTCATACTCATGTAGTTCTTGTGTGTGTGTAGGAATTGTGCCTTAGGATGCCATTATGTAAGTTATACTTGATAACAAGTTGTAGCTAGATGTAATAATGTAATAGAATGTGTGGATGGAATAAAGAACTTCCCCTTCCTATGTTGTATATGCAGAAAATGCAGTCCCTTGTCCCTTGAGTGGATGTTATATGGATGCTTTAGAGTGTTTTATGCGCCTTTGGATGCAAGCTTAGGTGATGATAGTATATACTTAGTACTTTGTCCTTGATTATGAACACATAGCTATGTAATTATATGATTCCCTTGTTTTAATTCCATAATTGAAAACTATAAGGTTTATGCATAAGTGAAAACAACACCCAAAAGATAAAAGAGACCCAAAATAAGTGAGTAAGGTGAAAAAGGGTCTAAGGGACCTAGAGGTGACAGGGGGCACTGTGTGCTCTGATACTGGCTAGGCACTAGTGTCTAGAGCCATAAGAGATAAATAATTAAAATACCAACTCGGCCATATGGTGTGTAAGACCAAATAGAAACCAATAAAGAAAACAAAGAGGTCAAAATCACTTGTCAATTACTAATTTTCTTGCTTAGGAATCATATGAATGCTAATATGTGTTTAGGACGTAGAAATATACCCAAGTGTGTGATTTTGTATCTATAAATCTAAAATGAGAGATACCAATTTTTGTCTTGTGAGACCCTTTCCCACTTCAGTTGCTCATATTCATCTAATCATAAAGGGTTGTTGTTCCACCCTTCCTCCACACCAAGGTAAAGTTGATAACAGGTTGTAGAAATAGATGTAATAATGTAATAGAATGTGTGGATGGAAATAAATAACTTCCCCTTCCTATGTTGTGTATGTAGAAAATGTAGTCCCTTGTCCCTTGAGTGGATGTTATATGGATGCTTTAGAGTGTTTTATGTGCCTTTGGATGTAAGCTTAGGTGATGATAATATATACTTAGTACTTTGTCCTTGATTATGAACACATAGCTATGTAATTATATGATTCCCTTGTTTGAATTCCGTAATTGACAACTATAAGGTTGATGCATAAAAGTCCTCTAATAAAATGACCTCACCCATGACATAAAATTCTACAATTTTTTTTTTCAATGCTGCAAAAGGATCTTCTCTATCTAGGTTCATTTTCTTGTATGTTTTAGAACCATAGGGAGCAAAGTAACAAGTTGTTAGATAAATTGTATCTTCCTTGTCTTTCAATTTCATCCATATGTATTGATTGTGTGGATCCTTTTTCCTCCTTTATGACTCCTTGCCATGTTTCCCTAACCAAGATCGTTACCCCTCCATGCCCTTTGCCATTATCCACCAACTCATTCCAAACTAAGACTTTTACATAACCTTCAAATTCTGGCACTCTGCAGCCCTCATGCTCATGAGTTTCAACTAAGACAATAATATCCTTACCCTCTGCTATGGGCCCCAACCCAAGACCCCTCCTCCAAGGGTAGCCTCTACAATTCCAACTAACCAAAGTAAGATGATCCTGGGGGACCCCGACTCCCTATTTATTATGTGTTTTCTTATCACTAAATTGGGCTTTCCCCTTGTATAGCCACGCTTCCCTTCCTTCCTTTCTCGTTGCCATCACTTTTTCCCATTCTTTCCTTCTTTCTTCTAGTTATACAAGAGTTAGATCCTCATCTATATAGAATTGTGTGCCTTTGAGAGACAACACCTTTGTATTTACGAGCTACCTAGGGGAAAGGCGCCACTCATCGGGCATTCTATGTTCAACTCATTAAAATATGTGAGCAGGAGGGACTTTAAAAAAATTGGCATGTAATAATTTCATCTCAATTTTGAAAAAGTGTGGATGCCACATCGGCGCCACGTGGCGGCCCACAACACGAAACCCACAAAAAGGTTAAAAATTACACAACAAACCAACAAATAAATCTTCCCGCGTGAAAAGTTACATGTAACCATGTGGCACATGGACATAATTCCTTCCAATACAAAAAACATCTTCAATTCAATTCACATCACCCCTACCACTTTGATAGCCTCCATTATAAGTATGTATTGCATGCCAATACTACATTAAATGAAACCATTTATTTCTTTCATTTGCATTTGAAAGTGTGTCGAAGGGGACGGGAAGATGAACATTCCCAACCCTTTCCACCTTGCAATGAGATCCAAAGACCAATGCAAACTAGCCGGATGACCCTTTCTACCCTACAATAGAAAATGAAGACCAATGAAACCCATCTTTGAATTGCCAGTGGGTGGCGAGGTGAGGTCGTTTCCATAGTTTAGGGTCTTTTCTCTGTAGGTTTCATGCACTAAGTGCATCAACAAGAAATACTAAGATTACAAATGTATATTCATTCTATATTGAGTTGTTATTGAACATACACTTACATTTTCGATATAGTTTTCGATTCGGTTAATGTATCAACCGACTAACGAGGTTTCTTTTGACCTTTGGTTTTTTTCCCACGCATGCACGCTTCACTATTATTTTGTCAATTTATTTTTGTGTTTTCTTTTAGTTATCCCCCTTGCCATGATTTTCTACTAATATGGTGTAGTAAATGTCCCAAAAAGTTTTTTTTTTTGCATGCATCGTTCAGTTTTTAGAAATAGTGTTATTATTGAATATATAGTGTTATTATTGAATATACACTTACATTATTGGATATACTTTTCAATTTAGTTACCATATCAACTGACTAACGGGTTTTATTCCGACCTAATGTTTTTTCAAGCATGCACATTAAACTATTGTTTTTAAGTGTATATTCACTTATTTCAAGTACATTTTTATTCCTCCATTTGACATGGACTCTGCTAACATGGTGTAGAAAATGTCTTAAAAATAAGGGTTTTTTCATGCATTTGTCTCATAGTTTCAAATTATATTAGTGTTATAATTGAATATATAGTGTTATTATTGAATGTACACTTACATTTACGGATATATTTTTGAGTGTAGTTATAGTAACAATAACCGAAAACGGGTTATGTGTTGAACTAATGTTTTTTCAAGCATGTGTGTTGTATTATTGTTTTGTAATGTAAATTCACTTATTTCATGGTGTGTTCGTTTATGTAGTTAATATTTGAATATCCACATATAACTTTATATTGATTGGTTGAATATACACTTGAATTACTAAACATACATTGAATATACAATTGTAACTTTGTCATTTTCTACTACACATTCAAACTTTTAATGTGCATTGAAATTATGAATATACATTGAATATGCTAGAATTAGTCCAATGCATATTTTTCTTACACTATTATTATTGAATAAATACTTATATTGCCAAGAGCCCACATATTCAAGAGGTAAATGACAATTATCTTTTTAATATTCAAAGTATTCAAAGAATGTTTGAATATGTGAAGAATGTCATAAAAAACATAATGTTAAATACGTGAAGAATGTCTGCATATGCAATGAATATGTGAATCACTTACCTTAACATATGAGGAATATCTAAATATAAATAAGTGTTGTCTTTGTTTATGCAATAACTGAATACAACCCACCCTGACATAAATTAGTTCATCGACTGCTCCATGCTCACCAATTGTTGCCTCTCCCCTAAGCATGTGAATGATTGAATATACATTGAATATACAGTTGTAATTATGTCATTGAAATGTATGTGTTCAAAGGCAAAATTTACACACATTTATTCAGTGTACATTATGTAGTTTTAATGTATGATGATAGTTTGTAGCTAAACCTAAACGCATTAAAACTTTTCAATCATTTTACTCATGTTAATCTATGTTCCTCCCGTGTCATTTCTAATTGTGCACCAATGCCCCATTCAAATTTTTCATCAACTACTAATATCTTCTCATAACACTTGTTGTGCCCTTTTAACTGTAATGGTGTCATTGGGAAACAAAACCAACGTGTCTCAAAGGGTTTCATCATTATTTTTGTTCTATTTTGCTCCTTGTTTCGAAATGCTAAGTGAGTCATGAGGTTGGCCCATATTTAATTGGTTATTTGATTTCTTCTTTATGTTCTTCATGCATTGAGCACATTCATAGGAAGCACCAAGATTCCATTTGTATTTTCAATGTGTATTTAGTAATTTTAGTTTGTTAATATGCAAAGAAAAAAATTGGAAAATGTAAATTGTAGACACTAAATCACACACTTTGGGTATTATTTAGTCCTGGTCTTATACTACTATTCATATGGTTTTGAGTGAAGAAAGTACTAATTAACCCGCGTCTTTTGGACATTTTACTTTATTTTCCATCATCACCGCTGACCTCCCGCACATATATGCCTAGTTTGTTTTCATCACTTTGAGTTATTTTAGCCTTGACTGGGGTTCCCAGCTAGTCTTGAGGTGCCATAGGCGCCTGGTCCCATTCGGGCACCCCGATCCTTTTACACTTTCCACTCATCTTTTGGGCACTTTTAGTCATTTAAACATCCTATATTTTTGTGGTCACCTCTTCGGTTAATTACGAAATTAGATCAAGATAACCATATAAATATAACGTTATGAGACCATAATGAGGACCAAAAACTAGTCACTACTATCATCCACCTAGGTTTGTATCCATCAAAGGCATATACAACTCATTTACATCCATTTAGCTCCATCACAAGGGTCAAGACTGGTTCATTTGCATCACACAAGCATAGGAGGGAAGTCTATTCTATTCCATCCAACATATATTACATTTTCTACACATAGTTATAGCTCGCTACTTCACAAAGTACAACTGACACAAGAGCACCTAGGGCATGATTCACACACACACTCAAAACTACATTTGGGTATGAAATGTAGTGCAACACTCAGTTAGTAAGTCCACCATTGTGGCCATTGAGGACATGATCTGACCCCATCATTTGCATTTTTCTTTTTAGGGTTTGATGCTTGTTTTGGGGTTTTACAGTCTATTCTTCACCATTGATTTCAACAACATTCGTCGTAGTGCAATGAATTACACATGACGGGAAGTGAGGGTTTTGAATCATCTTCCGACCCTACAAATCTGGTTTCTGACCTCTAAATGTAGAGACCAGGTGCCCATAACTCATACTAGGATGCCCACAAGTGCTATGATCCTCTCTCGACGCCTTGAGTCTAGCTAGCTAAACATCTCAAATCTATCCTTTTTAGGACCTCTGCATGTTCGTTCCTACTACTCCTAGAATATTCAGTCTATTTTATGACACATCTCGATCATCCTCTGAATCAATTAAGTCATTTCCTTACTCTTTTTGCACATTAGGGTTTCTATTTTCATTAGCTCGTTGCTTGGGTCACTTTCTATATTTATTTATTGCATTTATTTACTATTTACTGTTGTTCCTAATTTAGATTAACTTAATAAATTTACTTTTTTAGTTAATCATTTTGGTGAACGACTTTCGAATTTGCTTTCCTTCTTCCATTTTTATCTTCTTATGCCCGTCACCCGTAGTGGTCGTTTTGGGTCTTTTCAATATTGTGAGCTTCCTCCATTTACCCATCGCATCTCTAAGTCAATGGATGATACCACTACATCTATGACTATAATTGATAACCCTTAGAGCATTCCCACTATGTTCCTCTTCATGAAATAGAAGCATCTGATAGTGAGAAGTCCTATGATGAAGACACCAATGTTGACCAAGATCAACTCAACACCATTACTGACTTTTGAAAACTTTTGCGTGTGATCCTACTCATCTTCCTCATGTCTTGCATGCTTTAATCGCTGCTAAGAAAACTCATGAAGCTTCAACCTCTATGTTTGCTCAATCTTTGGCTCCCATGGTCTCCACTCCACCCACTTATGTTTCTACTCCTATTATTACAACTACCACTCCCGTCACTCACCCTAACACCCCTAATATGCAACTTGGCTCTTCCTCGAACACTCCTGATTTAACATCTTTATATTAGGATTTGCAAAATCAAATTCACTAGCTCCAATTCACTACTTCTCAAGGATCACCATCTTTAGATTCTACTTCATTGTTACATACCCCTTTTGTCTAGCTATATCTACTTATCCATTGCCACCTAACTTCATCTCTCCCAAATTACCCATTTTTAAAGGCCATGGTGACCCACAAGAGCATCTTTGTGCTTTTCATGTAGCATGTCTCGACTATGTGGATGATCACATTATACTCGCTAAGATTTTTCCTTGTAGTTTGTAATATTATGCGATGCGTTGGTTTTATGACCTACCTATCCATTCGGTAGTCTCTTTCATGCATTTGGTGATACTTTTCTCACTCACTTCTCTATTAACATTGGATCTAAGATCTCTTATGCTCAACTTGAACAACTCAAATAGGGTTCTAACAAACACTTGTTGGATTATGTTTTGCACTAGGAAAACAACTTAGCTAAGATGTTTAATGTACTTGTGAATGTTGAAATCCAAGATCTATTCATTCAAAGTCTCTTTCCACCTCTCTAGGAGAGTGTTATTTTTGAGACTTCTCCTTCATTTGATCAACTTTGTCATACTCTTAAGCTTCGTGAAACAAAGCTCTTAGCTATAGGCAAGCTTAAGTATCAGGAGCAAGCATCATCCTCTACATGATTTTAGGGAAAGACAACATTCAAGCCATCTACGAAAAAATCCTCAGATACAAAGGTCACCGTTAACACAATATCTACTATTAAGGAGCTTCAATCATAACCATTTAGGCCTATCTTTTCTAGGTTTAACATCCCTCTACAAATTTTGTTACCACAAATACTCGATAGTAACCTTATTACATTGCCTTCTCCTCTATAAGTTGATCCATCTCAACCAAAATGATGTAATTTTGATGAAAATTCCCATTGTGATTATCATCAATGTGTAGGACACTCTACTAGTTGTGTTAGAACTATAATATTAAGTGCATCGTAATATTACCATTTATATTTAAATAATATAGAATAAACTATATTCATATTATTTAAATATAAAATTTATATTAGGGGTTGGTTAATTTAATTAATCAACTAATTAAATCGGGAGAGTGTGCCCTATCACTTAATAAGGTTATAACCCTTTGGGTTATTTAAATATGACTATAGGTCATATTCTAAACAATCACATAAATCAATGGATTCCAAGTAAATACATGGAATAGAAGTGAGGAAGGAGTTATTGGACTGGGTGTAAAAAAAATTCTATATAGTGGATTATTCTTCCATGGTTTTTTACCCATTTAAGGGTTTTCCACTTTAAATTTTGTGTCACTGTGTTATAATATTCTTTATTTTATTTTATTTAATTCATGCTTATAAAGTTGGTATAATGGTTATGTTAATATTAATTGGTATTTCAATTTAATATCTCGGCCCCGACAAATCGTTGCTTCTGACTACGACTTCTCATTCAGGGTTTGATTAACGATGGTCAAATTGAGCTTTTGGAATCTACCACATCTCCACCTATTAATGAAAATCATAAGCTCAAAATATTTAATAACCCTCTACCCAAACATGATACAAAAACAACTGACTCATTGGCTAATCATGTATATCACGTAGTGCCTTCTCCGCATCGGGGTTCCTGACTTCTTAGTTACACATCGACGCTTCACCACCAATCATCTCTTTTTCTAATCATGATTATCATGCAAATTTCACATCTAATCACTTACACATTCATGCATCTGTTGGCTCAATCTCCATCAATAATACTAAGGTTGACCCTTTTTGGCCCATCAGTGCATGTTCTATTCCACTTTTAAGGCTATCGGTTACCCTCTATCACAAATTGAATACCCTACGAACAAACCCTTTGGTGTCATCGAGTTACATGTTACAGATTGGTTCTTTTACTATGTTTATGCCTTTCCTCGTTGGAAGCACATTGTGGGTGTGACATGCTTCTCGGTCTCAATTGGATTCGTACGTCTCAATCTATCATTTCTATGAATCATTTATGACTCATTCATTTACTTACAATCAAGTCATTTCTATTGACAATGTACCTCCTTATACTTCATGGTCGTCACCTCTCGCATATCGACTACTCCATCTCCTACATCACCTGGTACATCACACTCTATGTTACTCAAAGCACAATCTAGTCCTAGTTCACCTACTCACGCATTATCTACATGACCTCATCGTTCTCCGCTAGTTCTACACATAGGTATAAGCTTATTCTTAGGATAATTACTGCATCTTGACTTAGATCACCACCTCAGTTTATTCCACGGGGTGTCCATCACCTTCACACTCGGCATCCTGGAGATCTCCATCACCGACACATTTTTCTATGCCACGGTATTCCTCATACATTCATCCATCACATGCACATAGACTTCATTCATTAGCATGAATGTTTGTTTATCATACCACCATTATTAGAACATGGTCATACACTTTCATCATCGATTGCATTAGACGGAGGACGTTTGTCCTTCACTTTCATTGAATATCTCATTCATATATACTTAGGGGTATAACATCTAACACATCCCCCTTATCATATCAGCATTAGCACGTCTATTATCTTTGCATTATCATAGCTTAGACATACTCATCACACATTGCAGCATCTTCATTACATGATGGCACACTCTTGTGCTTCAATTCAAACTTGACTATTGGGGAATACTACACATGAACCCCACAACCGCATAATAGGTACTACACATACATTTCTTTACTTATCTCACGTCATACATTCTACATTCTATATTTAGACTACATCATTTCAATCATTGTGCATCTACACACCATACATGCTTTATGCATCATACTAGTCTTCTTCATACATATACAACACTCTTATGGTCTACGAGTCTAACATTACATACTCATACTACATCGTGCACATCTTACACTACATTCAATTCTTGCATTGCATCTTCTACATCACATATTCTACACATCATATATCATCTTACTCTTCATTATACAAACACTATACTCTTACAATCTAGCCTCACATACTATTTATTCTATATACTACATCACGCCTTCACATTATTAGCCTATCTACACATCTAGCATTGCGGTCTATACATTACATCTTGTATATTTACACATATAATGGTTATTTAGTATCATCATGCATATTACATCGTCTTTACGCGTTGCACCCACTACCCTATGACGCACTTTAGTTCCTTGGTCCATACTCGACTACCGGTGGGTTTACAAATCAAATGGACCTTATCACGATCAAACGATCATCATTTGACCCTCCATCATATGACATTCCCGGTTAGTGACATATGTTATAGGCTAAATGGTTACCTACCCTATCATCTTGTAGTGGTATACACTTAGGCTACATCACCACTCCCTACTATCCATCTTGTAGTGAAATATGCTTTTAGGCTAAATCACCACTCCTACATTCATTTTGTCGTGATAAACACTTTGGCTATAAGGGTCACGCACACATCATATCTAGGTCAAATATCATCACCACCACATACATACACACTCATCACAATGCGTTAAACATAACATACAATTCGACCATTTCCTGATGACACACTCTCATTTACAGTTCATTTACTTATTGAGGGGGAAAACTAAATGAACCCCATTACATACATTCCATCCACTTGGGGGCACGCGGCTCCTATCATCCATATTTCATTCTAGTCCATCCATCCACATCATATTGCATATCTTGGTCGCCTTTACTCTTGCTTACATTTTCTTGTATATGGTCACTTATTACACATGCTAGTTAGATCTCTTTATGTCATTTATCTATACCACACACACACATGCACATTCACGCCTTTTTAAAGTTATGATCACAAATACTACAAATATTTTGCATGTAACACAAAAAGTTCGCCTTCTACCCATCCTACATTAGTCGCTAGGGGCATTTACATTTGTCTCTTCCAGGTGTTATTGTTCCATTTTGTACTTAGCATTTTTCATTACTTGATTATACATGCTTTTGACATACTGGTTATCTTTCTAACATGCTAATAGATACTTCATGTGCAACATTTGTTTTGTAGGATTATTTGCTTTTAATGGCTATCTATTTTTTGTTTACTATTACTTGTCATTGTTTACTCTTGTATACAAGCCTTGCCCTATGTTTAGTGTGCACATTTTTTTGTTTTTATGCGGCCACTACGACCTTGAGTGTCTTGCAACATTGTGAGTGATGTCCCATATTTGTAGCCCACTTTGTGAAACTTACTTTGTCTTCTTGCGTGTTTACATTACTATCTCGCTTTTTAGATTACACATTGTTTGGTAGCTTACAATTGTCTTATACATTGTTTGTAATAACACTTGTTTTTGGATAACCACTTGTTTGTGTGCGTCTTCATTTCTACCAAGCGCATTCCCTTCTCTTGATAGGGAAGAGTTACAAATTTCATGCGGTTGGTCTTCTTTTCGGCTGCACTCTCTTATCAGTGACATTGCATGCGCCCCCAAAGAGGGAGGTATCATTTGGGGTTTTACATTCTACACCAGTTTAGTTCAATTTAGTTTCCACCCTTGGCATTGTGGGTTATACAATGAGTGGGTTCAGACTAGTCTATGAATCTCGTATGCGATGGATTTTATAGGACATAGTTGTCCTTAACATTATGGGGAACAACTAAAGGTTGGAAGATGCAACATAATTCCTCCCTATACTTCTTCAAACCCGGTGGCATCGGATCACCTAAAAACCAGGCAAGATAGATCTCTTCATACATGTTCAGGGAAGTGTTTAAAGGTTGGAGGATACAACATAATTCTTCCCTATACATTTTTGGCATATGGCATTGGATCGCCCAAAAACCAAAGGACAAGATATCCTCTTCTACACACACACTCTCTCTCTCACATCATAGATTAGGTGCACATGTTCCATTTTTCATTTGTGTATTTTACATTTACATGATTTTACATACATATACATGTGTCTTTTACATGCATTTTTGACATATATACATGCGTATTTGCCTACTTGATTGTCTTCTCCTTGTAGGTCTGATCGTGTGACAAGCAAGTAGTCAACAACAACAACAACGGTGTTAATGACAACAACACTTTTGCAGCAACACACACCATACTAACCATGTAGGTACATCACACATTGACAACTATACACACGTTTCTACCTTAGGTTCACTCTAATCACCTTTTTACTCTTTTACATCTTTAGTTTCCATGCTCCATCATCTTTTTGTCACTCCATGCTTTGTCTAGTCAATCGAAATGCTTTCTACATCACTCTACAAGGACATCAGGTACGCATCTCTATCTACTTTATGTTACTAAGCATTTCACTCACCAACATAAAGTGGGGAAAATGTAGACACTAAATCACACACTTTGGGTATTATTTAGTCCCGATCTTATACTAATATTCATATGGTTTTTGAATGAAGAAAGTACTAATTAACCCCCATCTTTGGGCCATTTTACTTTCTTTTCCATTGTCACCACCGACCTCCTGCACATACATGCCTAGTCTCTGTTTTCATCACTTTGTGTTATTTTAGCCTTGATCTGTGGCGCCCAAGGCTAGTACTTAGGCCACCATGGTGCTTTAGTCCCAATCGCCTAGTCCCAATTGGGGTACCCCGATCCTTTTACACTTTTCACTCATCTTTTGGGCACTTTCTAGCCATTTGAGCATCCTATATTTTTGGTGGTCTACCTCTTTGGAGGTTAATTACAAAATTAGATCAAGAGACCCATATAAATATAAAGTTATGAGACCATAAAATAGGGATAAAGAACTAGTCACTACTATCATCCACCTAGAGTTGTATCCATCAAAGGCATCTAGAGCTCATTTGCATCCATCTAGCTCCATCACAAGGGACAAGGTTGGTTCATCTA
This sequence comes from Taxus wallichiana var. yunnanensis, assembly GCA_018340775.1. Lineage (NCBI taxonomy): Eukaryota > Viridiplantae > Streptophyta > Pinopsida > Cupressales > Taxaceae > Taxus > Taxus wallichiana. The sequence goes on along the minus strand of CM031243.1, from coordinate 479,177,705 downwards.
CATCACACAAGCATAGAGGGAAGTCTATTCTATTCCATCCATCATATATTACATTTTCTACACATAGTTATAGCTCACCAATTCACAAAGTGTGACTGACACAAGAGCAGCACCTAGGGCATGATTCACTCACTCACTCACACACACACACACACACACACACACTCAAAACTACATTTGGATTTGAAATGTAGTGTAACACTCAGTTAGTAAGTCCACCATTGTGGCCGTTGAGGACAATTTGACCCCATCATTTACATTTTTCTTTTTAGGGTTTGATGCTTGTTTTGGGGTTTTACATGTCTATTCTTCATCACTTATTTCTAGTGACATCTAACATAATGCGGGAATTACATGTGACAAGAAGTGAGGGTTATGAATCATCATCCGACCTTGCAAATCTAGTTTCTGGACCTCTTGCACATATCAGGGCACCCATAACTCAAACTAGGGCACCCACATGCACCCTAATCCTCTCCCAGGCACTCTAGTCCAGCTAAACAACTCATATATTTCCTTTTCAAGACCTTTGCATGTTTGTTCCTGCTTCTATAATATTCGGTCTATTTTACGACATAGTCCCGATCAACTTCCGAATCAACTAAGTTGTTTCTTTGCTCTTCTTGCACATTAGGGTTTTTATTTTCATTAGCTTAGTTGCTTGGGTCACTTTCTATATTTATTTATTACATTTATTTATTGTTATTTACTATTGCTCCTAGTTTAGATTAACTTAATAAATCTACATTTTTAGTTAATCATAAACAATGTCTGTCTATACATTGAATATATGTAAGGAATGTTTGTCTTTACATTGAGTATCATTTAACATAAGGTGAACATGGTTCTTATATTATTATATGTTTAAATATACATTGAAATTATTGAATATATGGGTGTAATTTTGCATTTTTCAACTACAAATGTTGATATTGGTGTTGTTTACAAATGTGTTCATTGCTCCCGAGTTTATTTTTTTACACGGACCCTATCGTAAAAAGGTTTACGAAGGATTTTCCTATTGGGAAGATAGAAGAGAATGTCACAAATGTGTCTTTTGACACCATTAATCTATAGGAAATATTAAGGATTCTTTCTATAGGTAAGGTCATTTATGACCTTTTATTGACACTAAATCACACACTTTGGGTACATTTCTAGGTCTTAATCACATACCACTATTCATATGATTCCCAAGTGAGAAAAGTAATAATTGACCATTGTCTTTGGCCTCTTTTCTTTCTTTCCTATTATCCTTCTTGGTCTTATACACCTTCTTTCCCAGTTTGAATTTCGACACTTTAGTTTTTCGAATCTGGACACCAACACCCACCCAGACACCAACACCAAGTGCCCCCTCCCTCTTGGACACCCCCAACATCTTTGTATCTTGCTCACATATTTTGGGTTCTTTCTATCTATTAGGCATATTTATTACATACGGGTCGCCTTTTGGTGCTTAATTAATAAATTCAAACAAGGGAATCATATAAATACAAAGCTATGTGACCATAATAAAGGACCAAGTACTAAGCATTATCTATCACCACCTAAGGTTGCATCCAAGAGCATTCAAACATCCATCTAGCTTCACACAAGGGACAAGGGACTGTAATTTTTGCATACACTTCATAGGATGGGAAGTTCATTTTTTCTATGCACACATCTATCTACATCTAGCTATTTCTCACTATTAAATGCAACTTGCATAGGAGCCACCTAGGGCATGATTCTACAAATACACACACAAAAATACATGGAGTCTGAAATGTAGTGCAACACACTGGATTGTAAGTTCACTCACCAAGTGATTTGCTAGGGTCGAGTTTGACTCCCCATTTGCATCTTTTCCTTTTTAAGATTTGATGTGTTTTGGGGTTTTCTAGGTACTCTTTCCTCTTACAGGTTTTAGGCGAATAACAACAAAATACATTGATATATAGGTAACTAAAGGTGACCTCTATTGAATATCTTGCAACCATCTGAAAATGAGTTTCTGAGGTTCTAAGCAGCCATAGGTGCCCTTAGGAGGTCTACAGCACCCTAGGTGCCCCTGACCCAGTCCAAGTTCCCTAGTCCTAACATTTTTGACATTCACACAATTTTTCTGGGCTCAGTTGCAACACTTTGCTCTCCTATTCCATCAGTTTTATAGCTCAACATAACTTTAGCATCACTATGAATCAACTAAGTCTCCTCTCCTCTCTCTTGCACTTAGGGTTTCAATTTATATCTTGCTTGTTTCTTAGGTCATATATGCTTAATTAGTTATTTATTTACCGCTATATTGTAATTAAGATTTAACAATAAATTCTATTTTTGTTAAATCATTTGGTGAACATGATGTCACCACCTCTTAAGCAACCTCCTCTAAAAATAAATACAACACCTCCTCCTCTCAAGTATTTTGCAACATATTCATTACCAAATAAGAAACCACTTATGCTAAAGACATGTAAATTCTAGATGGCCTTTTTAACTTCCTTCGCTCAACCCCGCATCCATCCTTGATCTTACTCTCGCTCCTACTCAACATTGTGATAACAATATGCTTTCTTATGATACATTTCAAACTCCTTCACCGTTGTAAAGTATTTCATACAACATCATATAGCTCTACATCATTAACATACTGGGGGTCATTACACTTCCCCCTTCTAGCAATATCAATTGTCTCTAGCATCTTCTATCACACTTAATGCTTTGTGCTTCATGATTCATTTTTCTAAGCTATTTCAAACCACTTTATACACTTGTATCTTCACTACCCTATGATGCACTTTTCATGCTTCAGTTCACACTTGATTGTTGAAGGCTCACTACATTCATGAACCTCACATCATACATGATACATATTTCACATTCATCACATTCACGACATATCTTTTTGCGCACATTCATCACACCACACTACCCTATGATGCACTCTAGTTCCACGGGTGATACTCGATCACGAGGTCTCATTCTAAAATGAGCCTAATCACACTCACTCACTTTATATGCTCTAGGATCTCTCGATCACATCTTTCCAGTACATAAGTTCAAACCATTCCTGATGACACACTCTTATTCTACGGTTCATTCTTGACTGTTGAGGGGTATTTTATCGATGAACCTTATCTCATGCATACACATCCACTTGGGAGCATGCTACTCTATCACACTCATACTACATTCCATTCCATCTCATCCACAACATATTGCATATATTGGTCGCATTTACTCTTGCTTTCTTATGCTTACATATACACTTTTTACACATGCTAGACATATACATTATATGTCATTATCTCTTTCTATATACACATGTGTGTTCACTTTCTTTCCGATTATTAGCACATACTCTATACAAATCATTAAACATAGTATGGATGCTTGGCATTATCCTTCTTACTAGTCTTGCAAGCACTCCTAGGGGCATCTTATGTACTCATCACATGTGTTATTGTTTTGATTTATATTATTTCCTATTCATACTAGCACACTACTTTATCGGATTATACACACTTTGACATACATTTAATATTTATGACATGCTAATGAGTGCTTCATGTGTAATATTTTCTTTGTAGGTATATTTGCTACCATGTTTGTTTAATTCTTTTATTGTCATTATTTTCCATTGATTGCTCTTATATGACATTGTTTGTGGGCTTTTCCCTATGTCTTGCTTGTTCACTACTTTTGTGCTTTTGGCCACTTCAGCCTCAATTGTTTTGTGACATCGTGAGTGATGTCTTATGTTTGAAACGCACTTTTCGTGATCTACATTCTATTCTTGCATATTATCTTCTTACGTCTGCTAGCTTACGCACTACTTTCTATATGCGTGTTTATCTTGTTTTCACTAACACTTGTTTCCTTTCCACTTTGTTTGTGTGTGCCTTAGTTTCTACCAAGCACATTCCCTCCTTCCTGCAAGGCATCGCCAACATATTGTTTGGTCCTCCTTTTGGTTGCATTCTCCTCAACATTTTTGCATGCACCCCCAAATGAGGGGGCATCATTGGGTGAATCAATCACCCCACATAGCAATTTATAGTCACATTTAACATAATTTAATATTGGTACAACACAACATTCAATCATAGCAACGTTCCAAAATTTGACTTGGGTATTCAAAGACAACACGAGACATAAGTGCCCAACACTAGACATTGGTGCCTGGGTGCCCTTGACCCTTCTTGGGTGCCTATGACTAGGGCGATTATATTTTTTTCTCGCTTTGCACGCTTAACAACACTTTTCTCAGTGGCTTTTATAGGGGCAGACCATGACACAACCCTTTAACACTCGACATGCATGCATTACACCTTCTTTTCTACTTTTGTGTTGGATCAAACTGGATCAGATTTACACACACCATATACAATGGTTTTTATACTTCGAGAAGCAGTCAAAGGTTTGAGAATAATTCTAGACCTTTCTACCTACACTTTTTTTTTGCACTAGTATGAGGTCACTCAAAAAAACTTTCACTTGGCGCAATCGGCGTGAGATCGCCCAAAAAAATCGGTCTTGGAATGAGATCGTCCAAAAAAATTATTCTTCTACAACATCTTCATGGATCTTTTCTATCTCTTTCAATCATCATAGATTAGGTGCACATGTTCCTTTTTACATTTTTGCATATTTCTTACATATTTTTACACGTTTTGATTAATTTTTCATATATACACATATTTGACTACTTGTTCATTCTTCTCTTTTGTAAGTTCTTCCTTATGGGAAGTAATAGTCACATCATCACATAACAAATAACATCAACAACCATGTACAATGTGACATCTACACATACACTTTCACCCTAGGGTCATCATCATTTTTCACTTCCTCTTCTCTAGCTTCCATGCTTCACTTTTTATCACTCCACGCTTTTTCTTGTCTCTCTCGACACACTTTTCACCATCGATCTACATGGTTATCAGGTACACATATTCTATCTACTTTATGTTATTGAGCATTCTCTCAACAACATAAAGTGGGGCAAATGTAGACACTAAATCATGCACTTTGGGTACATTTTTAGGTCCTGATCACATACCACTATTCATATGATTCATAAATGAGAAAAGTACTAATTGACCACTATCTTTGGCCTCTTTACTTTCTTTCTATTATACGTATTGGTATTACACACCTTCTTTCCCAAAGATGACTTTCGACACTTTTTTTTTCTAAGAGTCTGACACCGGTGCCCATCCAGGATGCTAAGCACTGCACACCCCGTCCCTCTCTGGGCTCCTCGAACTCTTTATATCTTGCTCGCATATTTTGGGTCCTTTCTATCTGTTAGGAATCTTTATTTCTTATGGGTCGATATTTTAGTGGTTAATTACAAAATTCAAACAAGGGAATCATATAAATACAAAGCTATGTGACCATAATAAAGGACCAAACACTAAACATTATCTATCACCACCTAAGGTTGCATCCAAGAGCATTCTAAGAGCATTCAAGCATCCATCTAGCTTCACACAAGGACAAGGGATTGTTATTTTTGCATACACTTCATAGGAGGGGAATTTCATTTTTCAATGTGCACATCTATCTACATCTTCTACATCTAGCTATTACTCGCTATTAAGTGAAACTTGCATAAGAGCCACCTAAGGTAGCACTACATAGAGTCTAAAATGTAGTGCAATGCCCAGATCATAAGTTCACTCAATCGGGTGCCTGTTGGGGTCAGTTTGACTCCCCATTTACATCTTTTCCTTTTTAGGATTTGATGTGATTTGGGGTTTTATAGGTTTCATGCGAATAACAATGAAGTATAATGACATAAAAGAAACTAAAGGTGACCTCCAACGAACATCTTGCGACCATCTAAAACTAAGGTTCTGAGCAATCACAGGTGCCCAAAGGAGGTGTGTAGTGCCGTAGGCACCCTTGACCTAGTCGAGGCACTCTAGTCCCAACATTTCTAGGATTTGCACAATTTTATGGGCTCAATTGTGACACTTTACTCTCTTGTTCCATCAATTTTCTAGCTCGAAACAACTTCAACGTCACTATGAATCAATCAAGCAAAGTCTCCTTTCCTCTCTCTTGCAATCGTGGTTTCAATTTTTTTCTTGTTTATTGCTTGGGTCATATATGCACTTCATTGGTTATTTATTTACTTGCTACTACTTTGCAATTAGGGTTTAGCAATAAATTATATTTTTGTTAAATCACTTACCGAGGCGGTTGAACTATTTTCCTTTGTTATTATTATTCTAGAAATAAATGTACTAAAAAATAGAAACACCTTTAAGAAGATACTTCATGTTGGTACACATTACCAATTTTTTTATTTAATATCGATACGATGGAATAAACTACATATACTTATGTGTAATGATAGGATGGAAAAAACTAAAAATTGCTTACATGTTTTCCCAAAAAACATAAATAAGTTCATATCTTCTGCATGAAGGTTATAACTTATTACATTCCAAATATATATTTATGGATATCATTCACATAATAAGGTAATGTAATTGAATTACGTGTATTCCATGCATCTAAATTGTACCAAAGCTAAATTATTCTTCATTTCCATCAACGGTTTCACTTCTTTTGTTTATTTCTATTGTTTTATTCTCCATTTGGGGTGTCATTGGCATGTTGGTTGTGCTTGGTGATGGCATTTTTGGATTTTTGCATGCCTAATTGTATTTGGCTAATAGAATTGACATGTATGGGACAAGAAGGAGGAAATTACACATTTGTTGTACTTGTTGAAATTTTTTGCATATTATCCATGTGAGTAACTGCATTTTTGTTGTTATAAATTGCATTGATGATGTTGGTATTTGATTTGTAGAAGTAGATGTGTTGTTGAATTGGTAATTGGCCACAATTGAAAATTTCAAGTGTAAATGTTGTAGAAATCCATCATAATTAGATGTTGTGAGGGAATGGGATTTTCTATACTGCTTAATCATATTTGCCTTTGCATTTCTTTTTTATCCTCTCTTTCTCTTGTTGTAGCTTCTCATGTTCCTTTTTTTCTCTTTTTCTTGTTGTTGATTTATCTTGTCTTATTCCCTCCTATACTTTTTAAGTTGCCTTTCGAGTCCGTTTTCTTCCCTTTTTCTTGTGTAATCATTTTGTTTACCTTTCTCTCCTTGAGCTACTATTTCTTCCTCACTTTCAACTCCTTTAGTTCCTTACTTTGTGCTTCTTATTCCTCAAGAAATTTCAAGTAGTTGGATGATGTGAGAATTTGTGACTGTTTGTTTAACCTAGATTCCCTATTTATACGTCCCACTTTGCTTAACCCTTTCAATTGAAGGTTAAGACAAGTTTCATAGTGTCACTCCAACATGGTTTCCTAATTCTCGCATTGCATGGTGATTACTTAGATGGTGCGAAACCCTATTTTGCAAGGTTGCATGATGTTCATTGTCCTTCGCTTCTTGTCACTAGTATGTCACACCAAGTCTCAAAAAGTTGTTGATAACTCCGCAATAAAGAAATGACATGCAAAACCCTCAAATAGACATCAAATCCCAAAAAGAAAATAATGCAAATGAGGGGTTAGATTGTCCTTAACTGTCAAACAAGTGATCTTATGACTGAGCATTGCACTACATTTTAGACCCAATGTAGTTCAATGTGAGTGTGTATGAAATTGTGCTCTATGTGGCTCTTATGTGTGTTGCACTTGATAGTGAGCAAGTAGCTAGATGTAAGAAAATGTATTAGATGTGTGCATGAAAGAATGAACTTCCCCTCCTATGCGTGTATGTTGAAGTATCAGTCCCTTGCCCTTGTGTGTGGATGTCATATGGATGCTTGAATGCTCTTGTAATGGCCTTTGAATGCAACCTTAGGTGGTGATAGCTAATGCTTAGTGCTTGGTCCTTTATTATGGTCACATAACTTTATATTTATATGATTCCTTTGCTTGAATTTCATAATTAACCCTAAAAGGATGACTACCAAAAAGATAAGATGCCCAAACAACTAGAAAAGACCCAAAAGATGTGAGTAAAGTAAAAAGAGGTCGGGGGCGCTTGTTCTTTGCGTCTTGGCTAGCGTTGGTGTCCAGAGTGAGTGAAATATAAAAAGATATACTTGGGCTAGAAGGAGTGTAAGATCAAGAAAGACAGTGAGAAGTAAACAAAGACAACCAAAGACATGGGTTAATTAGTACTTTCCTTACTTAGGAATTATATGAATAGTATTATGTGATTAGGACTAAATAGATACCCAAAGTGCGTGATTTTTTGTCTACATTTACCCCCACTTTATGTGAGAAGATGTTTGATAACATAAAATAGATAAGAGATGAGTACATGATAACCTTGTAGATAGCTGATGAAAAGCATGCCGAGAGACAAGGAAAAGTGTGGAGTGATAAAAGTGTGAAGCATGGAAGCTAAAGAAGAGGAAGTGAAAAAGTGATGATGATGACCCTAGGGCGAGAGTGTGTGTGTAGATGTCGCATTTGTGCATGTTGTTGATGTCGATTGTCACTTGATGATGTGTTTTGATGATGTGATTGATGTGTTGTGATGTGACTACCTCTTCCCATAAGGATGTACTTGCAAAAGAGAAGAACAAACAAGTAGTCAAATATGATATATATGATCAAAATATGTGAAAAGTGTGTAAAAAGTATGTAAAAATGTAAAAAGGAACATGTGCACCTGATCCGTGTGACGAGTAAAAATTGTAGAAATGATCATGAATATGATGTAGAAGGCCAAGTTTTTGGATGATCTCACGCCATTACAGACCGTGTGTGAGAGTTTTTTTGGGAGATCTCATGCCAAGAACAAAAGAAGTGTAGAGAGGAAAGTTTGTTGTCATCCTCCAAACTTTAACTACTTTCCACAATATGAACACCATTGCAGATGGTGTGTAAAAATATAATCTAGTTTGAATGCAGTTCTGATCCAACGCAAAAGTAGAAAAATAAGTGTAGTACATGCATGCCGAGTGTTGAAGGACTGTCTGTCCTATAAAAGCCATTGTATAAAGTGCTGAAAACTGTGCTAAAATGACAAATGTTATGTAACTACCCCTACTCACAGGCATCTAGGAAGGGTTAGTGGTGCCCAAGTGCTACTATCCTAGTCCTGGGCACTAATGAATGTGCTGTTGAGGACCCAAGTCGGGATTTGGGTTGTTGTTAAGACCGATGATCAAGCTAATTGTGTGTTGAACTACACCGAACTATAAATGTAAAATGTTGTAAGGGGGATCGATTCACCCAATGATGCCCCCTCATTTGGGATACATGCAACATCACTATGACTATGCGGCCCAAAGGAGGACTGATCATTGTGCTAAAGTGGTTAGGAAAATAAGTGTTAGTGCAAGCAAGATAAACATGTGTATAAAAATGATGTGTAAACTAAGACGTAAGAAGAAAATGTAAACACACAAGAAGACAAAGATGACTGCAAAAGTGTGTTTCAAACATGGGACATCACTCACAATGTTGCAAGATGATCGAGGCTGAAGTGGCCATAAGCATACAAATAATTAGATAATAAACAAGAAGGCAAGTGAACACGCATGTGTATATATAAAGATAATGACATACAAGATATCTATCTGGCATGTGTAACAAAGTGTACATATAATAAGTAAATGCCAACAAGACTAAATGTGACTAAGATATGCAATATGAAATGGATGAGATGGAATGGAATGCGATGATGAGTGTGATAGGAGTAGTGTGCCCTCGAGTATATGTGGATGAGTATGCATGTGATGAGGTTCATTTATACATGACCCCTTAGCAATCGAGAATGAACCGTGAAACAAAAGTACATCATCGGGAAATGGTTTGAATGTTGGTGCTTGAAAGATATGATTGATAAAGTGTAGAGCGTAGAGAGTGAGTGAGTGAGTGTGGTGAGGTCCATTTGATATATAGACCCTTAGTTTCGAGTATGAACCATGGAAATAGAGTGTGTCATAGGTAAAGAGCGCAACGTGTAGAAGTAGATGCAAGAAATATCTATCATGAATGTGTGGATGTTGCGAGAAAGAGATGACCCGAGTACACAATGTGTGTAGTGTAGTGTGTAGTGTGTAGTGTGTGCCCTCAACAATCAAGTGTGAACCATAACATGAGTGTGTGTCATTAGGTAATGATAATAAAAGAGTGTACCAATGTGTTTATAATGCGCGTGAAAGATTATATGTGAAGTGCAGAGCATGTAAGATACCTAATTATGCTAGGAAGGGGGAGAATAGGTATGTTTCCTTGTGTGAAATGATAAGAATGATTAAGTGATATTGTCCAAAAGATCACCATTATCTCGATCAAGTCAAATGGAGATGCATTAGAAACCTATTAAGCAACAATGTGTAGAGGATCATATAAGAAGTCATTGCGGCGTAAATTGTACATGTGCATTACATACTCCTCATCAGTAAAGGGTGTTGGTGGACATCCATGTGCATACCGATGAGTTAAATTTTGTGAATAAATGCAAACTAAATTATTGTGTATAGAAATGAGGCCAAAAGGCATAGGAAATGTGATAATAGTATGATTAGAGTCCAAAGTGCCCCTAATATAATCAAGCCAAGATTTCCCAAGTGTTAGTGGAGAAACACGAGGGGCAACCATGATATGGACACATCCATGATAGAGATGGGGTGAATGAGGTGGTGGTAAGATATCATTGAGCATGAGATCAAGTCGAGTCAAGCCATCATATATGCAAATAGTATTAGAGAAAGTAAGATCCAATGGAATATGATGCCAATAAGAGTTATTCATGAAAAGCGTGCATGTAAAATGAGGAGGTGTAGATGCAGATTGCCCATGAGTAGGTGGAACGACATCAAGGGTATGGATGGACAGACTCGATAAAGTACCATAACATTAGTAGGAGGGGGATTTTGAACTTGTTTTCACCATGGGCCACCAACAACGAAAGTATCATCAAAATATGAATCATCAACGCCAATAGGAGTAAAATTAAGTTTTCTTAATTGCAAGTTTGATTAGTAAGCTTAGATGATATCAACCTCGTCATTAGAGTCATCGGTGACATTATCATGTTGGATAAAATTATCTACATTAGGAATATTAATGTTCACATGAGTAATAATATTTATGTGTGGTAAATATTTGGTAAATGTAAATGAGTTGTTTCAACAACTCATATATTTAAGTTATATAGGTTTGTTGTAATATTGTTGTATATAACAACAATATAATAATAGTTCGAATATAGGTTTGTTAATAACCTATGAGAGATTCTAGGAGATTTAGTAGCTTGTGGAATTCCTAGATTATAGGATATTGTAAGCCTATATATATATAGCGGGTGTATTATATGGAAATTGAAATCGTATGAAATAATATAGAACATTTTTTTGTGTGTTAAAACTTAGTTTTTATATACAAGTTTGATCAAAGCTTAGATTTGGTATCGTGAGTGATCTTCTTCTGGTTAGACCATGCTTAGAGAATTAGAAGGAAAGTAAGGGCCGTAATTTAGTTCTTCATCCTGTCATTGGGAATTAAATTTTTTGATCTATGCAAATGTATGCAATAATTTTGTATGTTGTACTCAAGTATGAATTTGTAATAGCTCGTGTTTCATGTGTTGACCATTATTTAAAGCATCAACTGTAATTTCCATCATTAGAAGAAACATGTGGAAATGTATTGATTAGTAGACCTTAGCTCGATATAGGTTTTTTCTCTGTCATGAATTTGGATTTGGTTTGGATCCTACATTAGCTCAAAGATCGCTTCTAAATCCGTTATTGATTGTTGGCATTGCCTCTTTTGTAATGTATGCATAAAAATATGCTAATAACAAAGATGGTCGGGACATAGGAGAAGATCTCTTAATGACTGTCAATCTTTTACTCCCTGAAGAAAAATGTGGATCAAAGAAGTTGGTCGCATTAAAGTACAATGAAAAGAAGTAGTCGCATTGAGTAGAAGGAAATAAGTAGGAGCTTACAAAAGAATCCTAGTATGGCGACTCAACATTTCATGCATTCTCTCTGAATGATAAGCATTGGACCAGGAATCATCGTGAAATTCTATATTTTTTCCTATCTTAACACAAACTTCTAGCTTGGATCTGTAAATGACAAGGCAATGGATCTCTTAGTGGTGAGAAAATTTGCTCCGTCCATTTCCACATTCATCTCTTATGCCGTCTACTCAAAACCATAGGTCGGTTCTTTGTTTAATTTTGTATAGTTTGGTTAAGTCCACCATTTTGTAAGTACATATTGTTAAAGTTGAGTTGATATATATATATATATATATAAATATAATAAAAAAATAAAATTCAATAGTCATTAGTGTCTATTTGTTTGTAAAATGGTGCATTTTCGGTTGTAGCCGACACCCATTTTTTTGTCAAAATTATGGAAGAGTCATTATGGATAAGTTGAGTCACATTGAAAAATTTGAAGGCAAATATTTTCATACCTAGCAAGTACGAACTCAATTATTCCTAATCAACAAATACTTGTGGGATATTGTTGATGGAAAAGAGAAGAAACCTACAAATGCAGATGAAGCAAAGCAAAATGGGAGAGTAGAGATCGAAAGGCTACAACGATTATCGGATTGGGTCTATCAGATGCTTATTTACATCATATAGACTTAAAAAAGTCCTCTCATACAATTTGGGAGACATTGAACAAATTGTTTGGATCACAAGCTGGAAGCACAATGATATCTTTGAAGCAGAGATTGTTTGGCCTCAAGATGGAAGAAGGTGACAACATGGTGGAGCATATTAGTAAGTTTTGTTCTATTTGAATTAACTAGCTGGAATAAAAGTAGATGTGCTTGATGATGATGCTAAAGTAGTATTACTTAATAAGTATGCCTCCATGCTATTCTAACATGGTCTTTACATTGAGTAAAATAAATCCAAGTTTAGAAGAACTTATTTCTTCTTTGCTAGATGAAGAAAAGAGAATCATGATTGTGGAACCAGAGGAAAAAGCAATGTATGGTAAGAAACAAGATAAAAGAAGATCTAAATCTTCTTTCAGACCTGGGTCATCTTCTAAATATTTGAAGAAGCGGCTCACCTGGTATTCTGTAAACAATCTGGTCACTTATCTTCAAATTGCAAGAAAAGAGCACTATACTTACTTGATGGGAAATTGCAAGATAATGCCATGAATGCTTTGATGAAGAAGTAGAGAATAAAGAGGAAGAAAATATTATTTATATAGAAAATCAAAGTGATGAAGATTTTCTCTATTAGAGGATTTTCTACTAGAGGATGGAGGCATCATCGTCCTCTCTAAGGATGGAGGTCAATCAATGACCTCTCATTAGTCACCAATGATAGGGCCACTTCATTGATTTGGTGACACGTGTGTGAAGTGTGTTTGATTTTAGCATTTCAGTTTGGTGTGGATTTTAGTGTGGTGTGAAAAATAAGAACAAATGTGGTATGTTCTTGTTCACTTGTGTATGTGAGTATTCCTACATAATTCCCCAATGTAATAACATCATGACAAATAAATAACACAATGAAATGTAACATTATAAGTCTTGAAGAGGTTGAATAGTCAGATGTGTTCTGTTCATACCTAGGTTTGTGGTTAGCCTCTGGAAAACCATTGAAGGTTGTTCATATGTGTTCCTACTTGAGTTCCCACACTGCTAGGTTAGATGTGTTCCCTAGAGTGATTGGTTGATAAACAAATGATTCCTGAGTGTGTTCCCATCCTCGTCGGTCAGATGTGTTCCTGACAGTGCATGGTTGATAAGAAGTTGATGTGTTCTTTCTTACGCCTTTAGATCAGTGTTGCACCAATATCATGAAAGCATGTGATAAGCTGCAGAGGAAGTGTGAAAGTTCTTTTACTACCATGTAAACATTAAGGGGGAATGTTAGGAATATTAATGTTCACATGAGTAGTAATATTTATGTGTGGTAAATATTTGGTAAATGTAAATGAGTTGTTTCAATAACTCATATATTTAAGTTATACAGGTTCATTGTAATATCGTTGTATATAATATAACAATATAATAATAATTCGAATATAGGTTTGTTAATAACCTATGAGAGATTCTAGGAGATTTAGTAGCTTTTCTAATTCATAGATTATAGGATATTGTAAGCCTATATATATGACGCATTATTGGAGTATTATGTGGAAATTGAATTCGTATGAAATAATATAGAACATTTTGTTGTGTTAAAACTGAGTTTTTCTATGCAAGTCTGATCCAAAGCTTAGATTATCAAGGATATTATGAGGAGGTGCACTAGATGCGGAACCTTAATGAGAAAAGTGGCGTGCTTATAGGAGCAAACATTATGGGTGAAACAATAACAATAGTATGAGTGGAGATAACCGAGTGCTTGGAGCAACCGAGGAGACTGTGAAGTGCTAGATTGACCAATATCATATGTATCAATGTGGTTATATGGAATAAGCTATGATGAGGGAATAGGCATAAGCGAGTAACATGGTCTATACGACAAAATTTGAATGGATCGGATCTCAGTAGAAATGGTATGTTCATATCCATCATGTAGGAATTTAACACATTCATGAATAATGGATGGAATCGCACACATTGCATGTATCCAAGGTCTACCCATCAAAAGATTGAATTGAAACAAGGTATCGACAACAAAGAATATTGTAGGGATAATCTTAGGTCCAACATGTATAGGTAATGTGATAGTTCCCAAACACATGTGAGTAGTTGAGTCATATCCACAAATAAGAGTATAATCCTTAACAATTAGATTATCTACAATGTCAATTTCTTGTAAAATAGAACATGCACATCAATTAGCATCGATCCGTTGTCAATGAGTACAAGCTTGATACAAATTTTGCCAATGATAACAATGATAAGCAAAGGAACACATGGATTTTCAATAGCAGATGTCGATATGTCCTCATCAATAAATGATATAGCACATGGATAATTTTTAAGGGATTGAATAAGGTGTGTGAATGCCACCGAAGAGTTATCACTTTTAATGTGAATGGAGTGAAGCTCAACCTCTAATGCGCGACGAAAATTAGGTGCATTGCGTAGTAAGTCGTAAAGAGATATTTTAGCCTGGTGTATTCTTAAGTTGCTCAATGATATCATATCCCTTAGAAGTAGTAGAAGGATCTCATAGAGAAGAAATAGGCAGTGGGATAGAAACAAGTAGAGCTAAAGGAGGACGAGTGTGGCGAGTGGTTACTACATTGATAATGTGATCAACCATATGCATAATAAAGTGAGGAGGATGTTGAGTAAGGACTTGCATTAAATTAGAAGTAAGTAATCATGTCCAAAACCTTAGTTGGAGCGAAAGAGGGATAAGAAGATTGATCCGTGACTCCATAAGGTGAAAACATACTCAGGAGGAAGGGTTTGAATTGTGGGTTCACCAAATGATTAAGCAAATATTGAAATAAATGGATTCCTAAATATGATTGCAATGTAGTAGTAAATGAATAAGCAATTAAGTATAAATATGACCCAAGAAAATAAAAAATTAACATTTAAACCCTAAGTGAAAATGAAGGGATAAAATGACTTAGCTAATTTTGTAGTGATCCCAAAGGTGTCAGGACTCAAGATTTGGGAAATCTAAAATGCGGACTATTGCAATGAATCCCAGAAAAATGTAGAGGTGTCAAAATGTGATGGATTGGGGTGCCTAGTAAGGGCCTGGGCACTTTGGACCTGTTTTGGGCGTCGGTGATTTCTCAAATGGTGTAAAACCCTATTTCACAAGGTTGCATGATGTTCGATGTCCTTCACTTCTTATCGTTAATATGTCGCACCAAGTCTGTAGATTTCGTTGGTAACCTACAATAAAGAAATGACCTACAAAACCCTCAAATAGACATCAAATCCCAAAAATAAAATAATGCAAATGAGGGGTCAGATTGTCCTCAATTGTCAAACAAGTGATCGTATGATTGAGCGTTGCACTACATTTTAGACCCAATGTAGTTTTATGCGAGTGTATGTAGAATTGTGCCTTAGGCGACTCTTGTGTGTGTTGCACTTGATAACGAGTAAGTAGCTAGATGTAATAAAATGTATTAGATGTGTGCATGAAAGAATGAACTTCCCCCTATGCATGTATGCTAAAGTATTAGTCCCTTGCCTTGTGTGTGGATGCTTAGATGAATGCTTGAATGATCTTGTAATGGACTTTAAAATGCAACCTTAGGTGGTGATAGCTAATGCTTAGTGCTTGGTCATTTATTATAATCACATAACTTTATATTTATATGATTCCCTTGCTTGAATTTCGTAATTAACGTTGAAAAGGTCGACTACCAAAAAGAAAAGATGCCTAAACAGCTAGAAAGGACCCAAAAGATGTGAGTAAAGTATAAAGAGGTCGGGCGCCTAGCGTTAGCGTCACTGAATAGCACTTTGGTGTTCGAGTGAAAAGTTTCAAAGTATAAAAGATAGATGGGCTATAAGGAGTGTAAGATCAAGAAAGATAGTAGGAAGCAAACAAAGATGGCTAAAGACATGGATTAATTAGTGCTTTCCTTACTTAGGAATCATATGAATAGTAGTAGGTGATTATGACTAAATGGATACCCAATGTGTGTGATTTTGTGTATACACTTTTCCATCGACTATAGTTGATTTATATTTCTATTTATGATTATTACAAATATATTGTGTAACATTATTAATATATTGTAATCTTATTAATAATGAGTTTATATAAACTCGTATTAATAATATAGTTAGTATTTGGGTGAGTTGTGAGAATAACTCAAGTAGCTATTTTTGTGTGTGTGAGAATAAAGGCTTGTTAGAGTGATTATAGAGATAAGAGAGAGATATGAGGAAGAATAAGTGATAAGACTTGACTCCTAGATTATATGATCAAACATTTTATAAGAAGTTATCTCTAGATGAATACAACATCCTGGATGAATTTTATATTCTGTGTTTTATATGATATTATTATGTTAGATTATGTGTAATAATCTGGACCAAATTTATTATTTGGTATCATGAGCACCAAGGTTCTTGTGACCAAAAATGAGAGTCAAGCATTCCATACATATTTGTGAAGGATCCAAGTCTTTGTTACTACATGCATGACTAGGAGGTTATCTTTACATGTAAGCTCGTGTTTTGTTCCATACTTCTTGCTTGGCTAACAAATTTGCCATCGATTGTTGTGCAATTGAGTTTTTTAAGTGTGGACTCGTGTATTTCCATTCATCCACGTTTTCTATTCTGGACTTCACCCATGTACGCCTGAATTTACACATGGACATGCTCACATCTCATGATGTGAGGTCCTTGAAAAATCGTCCAATCGTGGAAATCGAGTTCCCTGAGCGGTGAAGTTGTTTGTATGCATGAATGACAAATCGTGAGTTAGAACTCCACTTATCCATTTTTTTGCCATTTTTGGATTTAGTGGAAAAAAATGGAAAGATGTTGGATTTAAAATTTGTAGTTGCCATAAATTTTTTCTGCTAACTCAGATTAAGATGATGTTTTTTTTAATAATGTGTGTTTTTCAAGCTCTTTGCATTGATCATATGCTTTGCATTTGTCAATCAAAAAATAAAATTTCATAAAATTTTACTTTCATTTTTTTAGTTTATTGTAAGGGTGCATTTTCGACTGAGTTTGACACCCATAATGGAAAAATTAAGTCATATTGAAAATTTTGAAGGTAAAGATTTCCATACCTGGCAAGTTTGAACCCAATTATTGTTAATTAACAAAGAATTGTGGGAAATTGTCGATGGTAAAATACCAAAACCAACTGATGCAGATGAAGCCACCAAATGGGAAAGCAAGGATCGAAAAGCTATAACAATTATTGGCCTAGGATTATCTGATGCTTACTTGCATCATATAGACTTATCAAAAATTTCAAATGTCATATGGACTACATTGAACAAGATTTTTGGATCCCAAACAGGAAGCACAACAATATCTCTCAAATAGAAATTGTTTGGACTCAAGATGGAGGAAAGTGACAACATGGTGCAACACATAAGTAAGTTTCACTCCATTTTAAATCAATTAGCAGGGATAAAAATAGATGTGCCTGATGATGATGCAAAAGTTGTATTACTAAATAACATGCCTGCGCAGTTATTCCAACATGGTTTTTACACTAAGCAAAATAAATCCTAGCCTAGAAGATCTAATTTATTCATTGATAGATGAATAAAATAAGAATATTGATCCAGAAGAAAGTGTGTTGTATGGAAAAAATAAAGATGACAAATCATTTGTTAAAAGAATATTTAAATATTCTTCCAAGCAAGGATCAACTTCCAAGGATTCAAAAAAGCGATTTATCTACTACTATTGTAAACAACCTGGTCATATGGTTGTAAACTATAAACTGAGAGCTCAAGACCTACTTGATGGGAAACTACAAGAGAATGTCATGGCTGCTGATGAAGAAAAAGATTATGATAAGGAAGAACCAATGAATGATGACAATGGTTATAATTATGAAGATTTTCTTTACTAAGTAAGTATCATCTACATGGAGGATGGAGGCAACAAAGGAAGGAGGTCAATCAGTGACCTCTCATCAGCCGCAAGCGACGGGGCCGCACAATGGTGTTGTGGCATTTTATTTTAGTTGTGTGTTTATTTTCTACAAATAAGAACAAATAATTTATACCTGTTCATCTATTGTAATAAGTAAGCTCCTGTGTGAGCGATATTTCCTACATTTTCTCTTGATGTCAGAGCATTGTAGAAGATCAAAAACACCAATGTAAGTCAGTTCATGGATCTTGAAAAGGTTTGTGGGAGATCCAGAAAACCACATGAGGTGGATAGTTGATGGGTCCTGTCACGTCAAGGTTTGTGGTAAACCTGTTTAAAACCATGGAAGGAGAGAGCCTTTCTTTTGATCAAGGTCATGAGCCAAGTTGGGCATGCCACATGGGTGAGCATACTGCAGATAAGCGTGTGAATGTTTTTTTACCATGTCAACATTAGGGGAGTGTATATTGGGAATTAATAATGTTAACAATAGGGGAGTGAATGTTACAAATATATTGTGTAACATTATTAATATATTGTAATATTATTAATAATGAGTTTATATAAACTCATATTAATAATATAGTTAGTATTTGGGTGAGTTGTGAGAACAACTCACGTAGCTATTTTGGTGTGTGAGAGAATAAAGGCTTGTTAGAGTGATTCTAGAGATAAGAGAGAGATATGAGGAAGACTAAGTGATAAGACTTGACTCCTAGATTATAGGATCAAGCATTTGTATAAGAAGTTATCTCTAGATGAATACAACATCCCAGATGAATTTTATATTCATGTTTTATATGATATTATTGTGTTAGATTATTTGTAATAATCTGGACCAAATTTATTAATGACAATGATCCTCCTCTATATATATGAGTATGCATCAAAACTTGGGTGTCAAGCGATCTTTAGTCGATAATGGATATGAGCTCAATATTTTTCCTTTATCATTCATTGAGGCTATAGGCCTTTCCATAGCTAACCTTAACCCAACATCTCTTTCTATTTGAGCATATGATTCTACTATGCATCCATGCATAGGCACTATTACTTTTCCCATCATGGTTGGCCCAAAAACAATTCATGTAGTATTCTTTGTCATTGACATCCCAATTTCATATAATTACTTACTTGGTAGGCCATGACTTCACAAAATGTAAGCAATGTCTTCTACAATTCACCGATGTGTTAAATTCTTACATGAGGGATTTGAATATGCAATCCCGATGATAGTATCCCATTCCAATATTGCAATCTAGATCTCCATACCGCATTACCTATTCCCACTTCTACTATTATACATCTTGTTGCTGATCCACGGCCTGAGCATTATCCAAACAACTTACCTCTACTCAAAGGAACTATTTTTACATTATATGTTGTTCTATCTGCTTTAGTCTCACCCATTCCTTCCACTACTACTATGATACTTTATCAAGGGCTTGTCCACACATTGGACATCATACCACCTTCTTCCTCTTCTCATGAGCCCTTTGTGTTTAGGATTTCTCCTTTCACGTGCGAGACTTTTCATGAATAACTCTTATTGACATCACATTCCATTAGATTCTTCTTACTTTGAAACTATTTACACATATGATGGCTTGGCTTGACTTGGATTCACACTGGAGGATCTCATCCCTCTGCATGAGAGCGTATTATAGGATGATGAGTGCAATGTGTAAAAGTAGATGCAAGAAAGATATGTCGTGAATGTATAGAGTGCACAATGTGTATATTGTGTAATAAACTGATGAAAAGAGATGTGATGAATGCGTGATGTGTGAAGTGTGTAGTGTGTGAGGTTAATGTATATAGTAATCCCTCAATAGTCAAATGAGAGTACACCATAGGGTAATGATGATACAAATGTATTAAGATATGTAAGACACATGTAAAAGACTATATGCGAAGTGTAGAGTGAAGAAGTAGGAATGCAAGATGCTTGACAATGCTTAGGGGGAAGATTAAGCGTGATGCACCTCAAGTGTATGATGATGAGAATGATCAAGTAACATCATCTAAGAGATCATCATTGTCATGATCAAAACCAAATGAGATGCATCTGAGACTTGGTAAGAAATTTTATGTGGTTAATCTAACAAAGAGCCATTGTGGGAAAATTGTACATGTCCATTGCGTATTCTTCATCGGTGAGTGGTATTGGTGGAAATCCATGTGTAGGCCAATGAGTGAGGTTTTTTTGAATAGTCGAGAAATGAATCATTGCAAATAGAAACATGACTAAAGGGCATAGGAAATGTGATACTAGTATGATTAGGGTCCAAGGTGCCCCCAATGTAGTCAAGCCAAGACTACCCAAGTGTTAGTGGTGAAGTGTGAGGAATGTGTGTGACGAAGATCATTAGATAGAATATACGAATGCCATAGGAGTCGTAATACTCGACATATTCATGATAATAGGGTGAAATGAGGTGACAATAAAATATCATCGAATGTAGAACAAAGTGAGTCAAACCATCATGTGTGCAAACAAAGTCAACAAGTAAAGATCAAGTGGAAAATGATGCCAATAAGAGTTATTCATGAAAAATGTGCACGTGAAATGAGGAATTGAGGATATATGCAGCACATGAGAAAATGAGGAAGGTGATATGATGTCCATCATATGTAGAGAACCTTGATAAAGTACCATAAAATTAGTAGAAGGAGGGGGTTTCTTGAATTGATATTTTTCAAGACCAACCACAACAAAAGTATCATTGAAATATGAGTCATTAATCTCAAAAGGAGTGAAGTTAAGATTGTGTAATGTTTATTTTTTAATTTCTACAACATTGATCTCATCATCGAAATCATTAGTATTAACATATTTAATTAAGACAATATTATCAAGACTATTAATAGTAATGGTAGTAGAAGTCGAATGATAGAAGTATCGATGGCGAGATAGTGGCGACTAGAGTGACACAATATGTGAAATGAGACTAGTAGTGTGAATGGGAATGGATGGTACACTTGTAGAAGTGGAAGGAGACTACGAAGCATTAAATTGACCAATATCATATGTGTCAAGAGTGCTATGTGGAATAGGTTGCGATGGTGGAATAGACATAATAAAGATAGGGTCTGCAACAAAGTTTGAATGGATCGAGTCTCAAGTGCAATAGTATTTTCATAGTCATCATGTAGGAATTTAACCCATCAATGAAAAGTATATGGGACAACATGCATTGTGTGAATCCAGGGCCTACTTAACAAGATATTAAATTAAAATGATGCATCGATGACAAATATGTATTGATAGTGCAGGCATGTACGATAGTGGAGTCACAACCACGAATGAGAGTAGAATTGTTAGAAATGACATTATCGGCAATGCCAATTTTCTTTAAGAGAGAATAAGCACATAGATTAATTATAGACCCATTGTTAATGAGTACATGTTTAATACAATTAGTACCATGATAGTAGTGATAAACAAATATCAACATGAATTATCAATAAAAAAATGTGGTATGTCCTCATTAGTAAATGATATAAAGCATGTGCCATATTTTTGAGAGAATGAATAAGGTGAGTGAAGGCCATCGGTGAATCAACACTTTCAATGTGAATAAAACGAAGGGCGACCTCTAATGTTTGACGAAAATCAGGTGCACTACACAATAAATCATAAAGAGAGATCTTGGCTAGTGTATTCTTAAGTTGCTCTATGATATCATAACCCTTAGTAGTGGTAGGAGCAGAAAGAAGTGAAAGGTGGTGGGATAAAAATGGTTGAGTTGAAAGGCATTTAGTGTGGTAAGTGGTTACTACATTGATAGTTGGATCAGCCCTAGGCATAATAAAGTGAGGAGGATGCTTGAGTATGAACTTGCATAAAATCAACAACAATAATAACCATATTAGAAACCTTAGTTGGGAAAAAGAAGGATAAGCAGATTGATCCATGACTTGAGAAGAAGAAAACATACTCAGAAGGTAGATTTTAAATGGTTTGATTCACCAAATGATTAAGCAAATATTGAAATAAATAGATGTTAAATCTAAATATGTAACAACGCAGATATAAACAATTAAAGTACAAATTTTGACCCAAGAAAGTAAGCTAGAAAATATGAAACCCTAGTTGCCACTAAAAGGATAGAATACTTAGCTAATTTGCAGTGATGTCGAAGTTATGTTGAGATGGAAAATAAATAGAACGAAAGGAAGACTATTGCAACTAAGCCCAAAAAAATGTATAATTGTCAGGAATGCTGGGACTAGGGCACTTGGACAGAGATAAGGGGGGCGCTTGGGGTGCTTGCAGACCTCCTCAGCACATGTGACAACTCAAAACCTTAGAAAATGATCTTCGTAGTGTCACAAGATGTTCACTAATGTTCTCCTTTTATCTCCTCTATATCGCTATACTTTGTTGTTATTCACCTAAAACCTGCAAGAAGAAAGAGCACCCATGCAAAACCCCAAAACACATCAAATCCTAAAAAGAAAAGATGTAAATGGGGAGTCGATTGACCTCGGCGGTCACCCGACTGAGTGAACTTACGATCCAAGCACTACACTACATTTCAGACTCCATGTAATTCTACGTGTGTGTGTAGAATCATGCCCCATGTGGCTATTGTCCAAGTCACACTCGATAACAAGTAATAGATAGATGTAGAAAATGTAGATAGATGTGTACATGGAAAAATGAACTTCCCCTCCTATGTGTGTATGCAGAAATAACAGTCCCTTGTCCCTTGTGTGGAGCTAGATGGATGCTTGAATACTCTTAGAATGCTCCTGGATGTAACCTTAGGTGGTGATAGTTAATGCTTAGTGCTTGGTCCTTTAGAATGGTCACATAGCTTTGTATTTATGACTAAACAATTTATTAAATAAAATGCCTAAATATGATTTAGAATGTAGCTTTTAAATGAATGAGCAATTAAGTATAAATACAACCTAAGCTAATAAGTAATTAATATTTAAAATTAGTAAGTGCAAATGAAGGGATAAAATGACTTAGCTGATTATTCGCAGTGATCTCAAGGTGTGCAGATGAGAATTAAGAAATCCAAAGTGTAGATTTAAGCACAATGAAGCCCACTAAAATGTAGAGGTGTCGAATATGCTTGACATGACACCTTTAGAAGGTTAGGGGCACCTCGGGTGCTGGATCGATCATTCGGGTGCCTTTCTGATTGTTCTTTGCCGAGACCTCAAAAACTAGTTTCACATGCGTCACGAGATGTTCGTTGTTCTTCGCTTCTTATTGCTAATATGTCGCACTGGGAGAAGTTCACAAATGTCATGCTGGTCATGATTTGGTATCGAATGAACTCAAAAACTAATATAACGTAATAAAGAAATGACCTGTAAAACCCTCAAGTGGAAATCAAATCCCAAAAATAAAATAATGCAAATGAGGATCAAACTATCCTCAATCACGTATAAGTGATCTTACGATTAAGCAATGTACTACATTTCAGACCCAATGTGGTTCTATGTGTGTGTGTGTGGAATTGTGCACTAGGTGGCTCTTGTGCATGTCACACTTGATAGAAAAAAAGTAGCTAGATGTAAGAAGATGTAGTAGATGTGTACATGAAAGAATGAACTTCTCCTCATATGCATGTATGCAAAAGTATCAGTCCCTTGCCCTTGTGTGTGCATGCTAGATGGATGCTTAAGTCCTCTTGTAATGCAACATTATGTTGTGACAACTAATATTTATTGATCAGAGAATACTTGTTAGAGATCACACAAGAAGTCTGCGCAAGAGAGAAGGCCAGGATCAAGGGCACGGAGGGACAGGAAGAACCTCGTGCGCGAGGGAAAGTTTAACTTTCGGGACTTAGCCGATTTTAAGCATGAAGACCTATTTTTAGAAGATGGCGTGTAGAGCACATAAACAAGGAAGAGACGTGTGCACCACACATTATCTATCTTTAGAGGATTGAATCAAAGCATTTTGCATGGAGATGAGCTAAGAATAGGATTGTCACTTTAGTTAACTGTAAGAGGTCTATAGATAACACACTTGCATGTGTGGCTATGCCTGTAAATGACGCGTGGCTATTAGTAGCATGCGGCCTATTTTTGGAATAGATAAGCGGTGAAGGGCAAGTCCCCACCCTATATATATGATGTGAATCACATAGTAGTGGAGAAATATATAGGTATATGGAAAGCGTAAGGGGTAAGCATAAAGAGATATGTGCATATGACTGGATTATCTGTATTAGATCCATGCACACATCGGTATAGATTACCATTATTGTAAGGAGCTTCGTGTTTATTAGTAGATGGAAGATATTGGTGAATCTAGTGTCATTCCGTGTGTAATTGAGTAGTGCATGTTTTGATTCAATCATGATTATTGTTTAAGATTGTTCTTTCCTAGATCTAAATATGGTATGCATTGTAGAATGCTGGATTAGTTATGGATCTATATGTTTCTTCCTTCATCACACTAACATCCAGCTACTCAGTAACAACCCTAAAGAGGGACCTCGGTACCTTTGAGTGCATCGGGTGAGCACTCAACTGGGTTGAGTGATGTGCCAATGCGTCTAGGGTGTTATCTGGTAAATTCTAGGCTGCATCATTGGTTCCGTTATCATGACCTCTTTTTCGCTTATTTTCGGGATGGTTCATGAAGAAGATGTATCGGTTAAGTCTAACAAGTATTAAGGAGTGGATACATGATCTGGAGGAAGAATATGCACGTTGGTTCAACATTGGATATAAGTTTAATGCACATAGTTAGGTAGAACATAATCTATATGAAAACTTATATGAGAGTTTTTCACCATCTTTCTAGTAGAATTATATGAGTGGTCATCTAGAGAATGCTAGATTGCTTATGCATCTAAGTGGAATTGGAGCTATCGCGCACTTGTTTGGACACATGAAGAATTTCAAGCCCTTTATGATCCCGATTTGATCTGGACTCACACCGTGGATATGTGGTTTCATGGTGTTCTAAACATTGTTATATTCGGAATATTCAATTTCGATGTATTCTTTCCCGGAGGTAGTGTATTCCGCTTTTTGTGGTATCCTATAGAGCATATCAAGGTATGTAAGGTATTCTTTCCGATGGTAACTTTCTAGATCTTGATGGTAACTTTGAACTTGGAGAGTAAACCAATGGCTAACTAAACCTCACCATGTGTGAGGGTAGGAACAAGTTTGGTGAAAGATGGCATATGTAGCGACAGAAAGGCAGAGAGAGGAAAGGCGACTTAAGTATAATGAGGCGCGTGAGAGGGAGATAGAGAAGTAACGTACGTTGCAAAAAAGTATGGCGTTGAGGAGAGAGATGGATCGTGAAGGATTTGAAGCTCATGTAGAAGACATGGAGCTAGAGCATCAGGAACTCCCCATCTTGGAAAGCATGACAGAGATCCCCCTTGGCTTCACATAGAAGTGCGCTAGCAAAGACTACCTGGGCCATGGGCATGCATCTTAATCCACTTGGTGACCTAGCCCTTGTGCTTGGTTTTCCAATATCTAGTATGACAAGTAACCAGCAAGCTAACTTGGGAAGTAGGAGAGCAGGAGTAAGTCAGGAAGCAAGCACATCAATGGCAGGTCAAACGACTTCATTATTTGGAGGAACATTTTTAGGCGCATCATCCACACAGAACATGAGCACGCAGAATGTTGGATTCACCTCTAGAAGTGGAACTACCTCACAGACATCAGGGGTTCAAGTATAGTACTAATGTCGAGCACGGGGAATACATCTACGTGTCATATTCCAACTACAGGTGGAGGATCAGGAGGAATAGGTGGTTCTAGTTCCAATGGATCTGGTGGTTCTAGAGGCAGAGGAAACACAGGAGGTTCTAGATCAAGTGGTCAAGGCCCGCAACAACCACAAAATATCTATATGGAGATGTCTCTTCATCTCCGGAGTATAGAGGTATAGAGGATGCTACCGAACATGTGCATATGTGTGAAATCTTATGGCGCGTGAAAGGGATCATGGCTTTTGAGCATAAGGCAAGTCAATTCATTACTACCTTGTAGGATGAGCACACAACTGGTATAAAAAGTTTGACCCTGATCAAACTTGTGTGGATTATGTAGCATTGAAGGATGCTTTCTTAAAAGAGTTATATATCTTGGAGTTTGAGCAGAAGAGTATCAACATGCTCAAAGATATCAAACATGGCACTACTGAGAGTGTACGTGAGTATGATGCCCACTTTAAGACACTTCTATCTAAACTGTCTTATGATATTCACACCAGCCAACATGCACAATGGTTTGTTGGAGGATTGATTACACCATTTAGAAGGGCGTTGTCACATAAGACATACACTGATCCATGTGAAGCATTGGAGGTAGCCCTATGTGCTGAGGTAGTTGGGAGTATTGACACTGGTGTTAGTCCATTCTTAGAGGCATAGATTGCAGCCATGGCAAAGTAGCTAGAAAAGTTATCGGCAAATTCAGCTCATGAAACACGCTCAGGGATTTGGTGTACAAATTGTGAAGTGGAAGGTCACACCAAGGATAGTTTCCCTCAGATCTATACGTTCATTGTTGTTAGACTATGAAATATGTCATTTGAATCATGATGTTAGCCACTTTCCTTTGTTACAATAGCGTGCGATAAGGAAGAATGTATCCTGCTTTTGCAAGATTTGTAGGTCCACGACCCATGATACTGAGGATTGTCGATTGATTGGTTAGATCCATGATGCTATAGACATTGGGGTACAACCGAAAAGTGTAACAAATAAATCTAAGAATAAGAATGAGCACCAGGATCGGATCATAATCAAATGCACTATGACAGGAATGAGGGTGTTTTGAAGGAGGTCGTGGAAGAGGATGTGGATATCGAGGTGGATATGGAGGATGAGGTTGTGGTGGAGGAAGAAGCAAGTTTCCTCATGGAATGTGCTATACATGTGGATCCCCTGATCATTATAGGCATGAATGTCCCCAAAATGTTACATGTTCTTTCTGCAGAAAGAATCATAGCTATGAGGAGTGCCCAGACTTATATGAGCATCTTAGTAAACAACATAAGCAGGAAAACAAAGGCGCATGGATGGTTAGGATCTAGCACACGGAGGAAAATCAATGGATGCCCAAGATAGCACTAGAACCTGAGGCCTTAACTGTGAAGATTACCACACATGCTGAAGTGGCACGCACAAGAGAGGCATCATACTAGAAGCCTACAATCACTAAGGAGGAGGTTCTACATGCAAGGTACCTAGATCCTACCCATCAGAAGGAATTCTATCAAGAGACCATGGAGGTCCTCAAAAATATTCAAGGTGAAATACAATGTTTAAAAGAGCAGTCCAAAAGATGGAACAGAAGAAAGAAGTAGGGAAGGCCCCTTTGATATTGATGACATCAGAGAGGTGTGTAAAATGTTGCGCCAAGAGAATATTATTCCATTAGTAGGGAATTGGTTGAAGGGGAACACTCTGCACGAAAGCATTGAGAATGAATGACAAATCCTACATGTAAATATTCCCCCTGATAACATTAACTATGATAAAGAGATCACTCGAATGATGTTGTAGATGGATGGTCATTGTTGAGCAACAACATTTTGATTTATATAGGTGCGGAAGTAAATGTGCTTACTTTAGATGCATGGGTACAAATGGGGAGACCTCCATTATAGCCATCATCTAATGTGTTGTTTATGGCAAATAGGACTAAGGCCACTCCTATAGGAGTTTTGAAGGATGCATCTATAACCATACAAGGGGCCAAATTCACTAGGGATTTTGAGGTATTAGCACTTGCATAAGCATACAATTTTCCAACCTTGCTTGATGCCCTTAGTGTTATGCGAATAATGCTGACTTGAGATTCAATAAGGGGTATATCAGCTTTGAGAACAAGGAGGAAAGGGTTGTGATATCTTTGACAGATGGGAAGTCTACACCATATGTTGAGCCTCTAAGTGAGGAGGACTTAAACAGAATCTATGTACGCGCTATTCAGGACCCAGAGGTCAATGAGCCATCAAAGGAAGGCATCATACAGTTGGGATGATTCTCACTCTATTAGTGATAATACGAGTATTTCTTGTGACAATTGGGCTCATGGTACATATGAACTAGTAGGGTGTGAGGTAAAAAGTGCAATTGTTGCACAAGAATGGAATTCATTCTGTTCAATGGATAGTAGCACAATACCTTGGTATACATGAGCAAAATATCTTCTTGTATTCTTACAAGCCATGGTGGCACATTAGATAGACCAAATGTAAGGAGAAGAGACATGTTAGCAAATATCTTTGCATGGGTCAAACCGCGCTGGTGGGTGGTTCACAAAGATAATCTTATGGAGTGGAAGGAGATCAAAATCTCCCTATCTACCAGGTTTGTAAGAAGTAATGCACCTACATAGATTTGTACTTATAATGGTGATCAACCTGTTCAACACCACATTCAGCAGTGTGAGAGACTCTAGACAACAGGACAGGAAGCATTACCACCTTCACTTTGGGTGCATAAATTGTATTCCAATCTACAAGGGTGCGCACATGCTTGGTATGTATACACAAAACTACATCAAGAGACTGGAAATTGACAAAATTTGACTACAGGAATGATCCAAACCTTTGAATACTTTTCTTCCCAACCTCCAAAAAATAGAAGAGGAACTAAAATTTGTTAAGCGATTAGCCATGGGAGATAGTGTAAAGGTGGAGGAACTCATACAAGAATTATTTGGCAAGACAAAATCAGGTGTGCATTTTGAAGAAGAAGGAGAAGACTCCATATTGCTTGAACATGTTTTCCTTGAGAAAGAAAAAGGAAATATGGTGTACATCGTGGATGATGAGGATGTTGAAAACCTAGATATTGACCATTCACGGGGGCTTGAGGTATTGGATAGTGCAGATAAGGATATGTGTGCATACCATGAACCAATGAAGACAAAGAAGCTCAATATAGGATCGGAGGCTAAGCCTAAGGAGGCCATAATTAGAGACTATTGGTCAGACTCAGAGGTGGAAAAGATTATTGAGTTACTATGGGATTACTAGGACTTATTCCCTTGAGGGTATCATGAACTTAAAGGCGTGTATGCATCACTTGGGGAAATGAAGATAAAACTTAAGGAAGGTGTGCGTCTAGTGTGAAAAGAGACCTTACATAATGATTCCTATTGTGTGAAAAGGTAAAAGAAGAAATTGATAAAATGTTGAAGTCTAGAATCATTCGACCTTTGGATGAGTCAAAATGGGTTAGTCCTATGGTGATCAGTATAAAAGGATGGTAGAATTTGAATTTGTGTTGATTACAGGGAGCTAAATGCAACATGTGTCACAAATCCCTTTCCTACACCATTCACTGAGGAAATACTAGAAGGAGTAGTAGGGTGCGAAATCTATTCCTTTATAGATGGATTTTCCGGGTATCATCAGGTTCGAATTGCCCAAGAGGATCAGGAAAAGACAACTTTTACTACTGAATGGGGCAAATTTTCCTATACTTGTGATGCCTTTTGGATTAAAAACATGCCTGTTGTATTCTCGCACATAGTTGTTCAGGCATTCAAAGATTTTATTCACAACTTCTTACAGTCTAACTCAATGATTGGACAATATATGGGCTTGTTAAGGATCATTGTGACAATCTATGCTTAATGTTTGAACAATGCGAGACAATTGAGTATCTCTCTCAAACATCAAGAAATGCATATTTGCTACACCTTTTGGAATACTATTGTGGGACATAAACTACAAGGAAGGATTTCTTGTTGATCCAACTAAGGTTGTAGTCATTTTAGGGTCGGAAGCACCTACCACCCGTCGAGTGAGGTGTGTAGATTTTTAGGTCACATAGATATTATAGAAAATTCATCAAGGGATATGCAAAAATTGTTGCACCTCTCGAAGGAGTTAATTAAAGGAAGAGGTACATTCTATTGGGGAGAATTGCAACAACACATGTTTGAAACATTAAAAGAAAATAACTACCACGCCTATCCTGCATTTCCTTCATGGGACAAACTATTTCATGTACACGTGGATGCCTCAAAGCATGGCCATTAGCACAATATTAGCTCAACTCGGAGAAGGTATTATCAATCATCCTATCTACTTTTAGCTAGTAGGAAGTTGCCCGCTCGAACATAATTATACAACTACAAAGCGCGAAGCTTTTTCAATGATCTTTGCATTACACAAGTTTTGGCAGTAATTTCTAGTACACACCATTTGTATTCTATACGGATCACATGGCATTGAAATAATTGGTAAACAATCCCGTCTGCATGGCACATATGCAGATGGGTACTCTTATTTCAAGAGTTTGATTTCATAGTTCTGATAAAGCCAGGGAAAAGTAATTATAGACCAGACCACCTATCTAGAATTCCCTCAGGGAGAAGAAGCACAAATGATTAAAGAAACCATGCCAGATGCCCAGTAATATAGGTTATAATGCACACCAACTAAACTTGATGACATTGTTGTTTTTCTACGGACTGGTATGACACCAGAAGGAATGAAGGCATTGGAAAAGAAACAACTTGCCATATGTGCATGACACCTTTATGTTGATCAGTGGTGACCTATACAAGTTAGGTAGAGATGAAGTATTACGCCATTTTGTGTATTAGAGCATGAGCGTAAGGATATAATGGACGAGGCTCACGGTGGTATTGTAGGTGGCCACTATGTAGGTGATGCTACAACACATAAAATCCTACTTGTTGGATTATGGTGGGAGACATTGTATAAAGACTATAAAGAATATTGTAAGGTGTGTGATCATTGTCAGTGCCTAGGAAAACTAGGACAAAGAGATGAAATGCCACTGAGACCTATTATCATTGCAAAACCATTTGAGAAATGGGCCATTGATTTTGTAGGACCTATTTCGCCACCGCATGCAGTATATGGATGGATCACGCCACTCCACCTCAGGGACAAGATGAAGAGGAAGATACAAAGGTTGAGCAGGGGGAGCAAAAATTTAAGAAAGTATTCAAGCACAAGGAATCAAGGTGGAACCCCACAAACGGTAAGGAAATCACCTTGTCTCTCTCCACACAAGGAGACCGCTAAGCCAAAGAGAATAAGAAAGTTGAAGTTGGATGAAGAAGTGGAGGAATCAGGGGAGAGCGAACATGCATCTCCTACCCCACTCGAGTAAGAAGATGAGCCATAGAATGAGGAAGAGCAAAAAGATGAAGAGATGAAGGACAGAGAAGAAAGAGAGAAGGAAACCTCTGGATCCGCACATGTGATGCTTCTCAAGGTGTAACGAGATAGACTCCTAACCTTGAAGCTACAATTCCCAAGGGTCCTAGATCAAAGAGGATGAGTGGGGAACATAGTGCACCACTCATGGGCTATGCAGAGGACACTGGAAAAATCATCCGTGCACGTTTCCAAAGCACTTTGTAGAACAAAATGATTTATTTGGCTAGGAATTAATAGATGGGGATATGGCGACCATTCGCACTAGAAAGTAACTCTCATGATCAATGCACACCCACACGGATGAGCCTGATTTTGATGTATGTAAGGAGTCATGCATGTCAAGATGAATGAAGAAGACACCTCAAGCCAGACACATAACAATTAAACCTATTGTTATGTCAGATGAATAGGTTAGCAATGCACTGGTAAAGGTTTCTCCGAGGTCAGCGAAGAAACATGGACAAGGTTGCTGCAACAATCAGGAGGCTATGCGATGCGGAGGATTGAAGACAAAGGATGCAGTGATAACAACCCAAGAGAAGGACTTGGAGTAGAAAAATAATAGTGTGTTAATTGGCATGGTAGAGGCTGTTGGAGATCATGTGATGAAAGCGCACCCGCATCTAAAATCTAAGGTACCAGAACAATTCCCCTCGACAATGCATTATGTTAGAGCTTTGGTGGACTTGGTATTGGAAGAGGACACAATCAGAATGCCAAAAGTAAAGAATCTTGAAGAAGAGGCAAAAAGGGCTAAGGCTGCAGTAGTTAGAAATATTACATCATACGAAGGCCTACTACAAGTTCTCCAAGAAGAATTGAAAAAGGTGGATCTATCGACATTAAAATTTTCCTCCGTAATTTCTATTTTATTAATTTATGTATTAGGAATAGGATGTTGTTAAGTATAATTAGTAGTGGTGTCCAATAGAAGATAACGGCACCGTTAGTATGATGCCACCAATAAATTAGAGTATGGTAACAATCAAAGTACAATAGGAATGTTGTGGTAAAAAGTAAATATTTGTCGTAAGTGGTCCAATAATGTTAAAATGTCAAAGTTGGGGTAAGTAGAGAAGTAGGGTCTACATGATTAGGAATTAGAAATATTATATTTGTAATAAGGACAAAGAGTGATGTCATAAATATTTTGTGTATTTTATTTGTGGAAAAGTCTAAAAAGGTGGAACCCATGTGAGATGATAAGGTTTATCTTATCTTAGAAGATAAGCCTACATGTAAAGGCAAGAGTTTAGGCATGGAATATGATTGGCCGGAAGAGATTTCCTATCCTATCTTAGAGATAGGGTGGATAAGCCTGAATTCCTATAAATAAAGAGGCCAACCCCTCATTTAGCATGGAGAGAAGTAGTGAGAAATATTATATGAGTAAGTGAAAGAAGCCATCATTTAGAAGGTGTGTTAAAGAATCCATTGTGAAGTTTCTCCCATAGTTATTGTTGGAAGGCAAGTGAAGTTAGTAACACTTGAAGTACGTCATGGGTGAGATTGTAACAATTTCATGTTGATATTGTAATTTACACTTATATTTCAGATTTGTCATCATTCATTCGTATCATAGTCTATGGTATTCTTGTGTTATGTTTGTTGTTGTGTTTCCATATTACATCCACCAAACTAAAGGTCATGCATTAGTAAATAATCATAAGCACAAGGAGTTCCTAGTGGAGAATTATCATAGTGCCGATTGGTGTTGATGCATCATATCTTAAATATATGCACAGCTCCAGAGGCGCTAATCAAGGTAAAGACTCTAGAAGAAGATAATGTAGTCCAGAAGGCTATGAAGGATGATACCTTGGGCGCGCATAATAGTTAACACTCGTAAAGAAAAAGTGTGAGGCCACAACACAAAAGCCACACAAGGAAAGATTAGATGAGCTTGGGAAACTCATCGCACAAAAGATGGATGCGCTGGAAGGAAAACATACTGTAATGTTCAACATTATGTTGGTATTGCAGAATGAAAAAGGTGAAGTTACCTAAGATGAATTGGAGTCTATTATTGTGGACATACCAGAGCAGGTAGAAAAAGCATTCACCGAGTGGTAGGCCTTAGAGGCCGAAATAAAGGAGGAGTATCCATAGTTGATCCTTCAAATTGATACAGAGGAGGCTACCTCATAAAACATTCTTTATTCATCTACATTCTTTCTTATTCTTTCCATTCAACATTATTTACTTCAGTTTTGGAGATAACCATTGTCGGGACGACAATGAGATTAGTGTGGGGTAATGTTGATCAGAGAATACTTGTTAGAGATCACATAAGAAATCTGGGCGGGAGAGAAGGCCATGATCAAGGGTGCGGAGGGACGGGAAGAACCCACACGCGGAGGGTAGTTTAGCTTTTGGGACTTAGCTGATTTTGAGCATGAAGACCTATTTTTAGAAGATGGCGTGCAGAGCACATAAACGAGGTAGAGACGTGCGCGCCACACATTGTCTATCTTTAGAGGATCAGATCGAAGTGTTTTTCATGGAGATGAGCTAAGAATAAGATTGTCACTTTAGTTAAATGTAAGAGGTTTATAGATAACGCACTTGCATGTGTGGCTATGCCTATAAATGACGCGTGGCTATTAGTATTGTATGGCCTATTTTTGGAATAGATAAGCGGTGAAGGGCAAGTCCCCACCCTATATATATGATGTGAATCACATAGTAGTGGAGATATATATAGGTATATGCAGAGCGTAAGAGGTAAGCATAAAGAGATATGTGCATATGAATGGATTATTGTATCAGATCCATGCACACATCGGTATAGATTTCCATTATTGTAAGGAGCTTATGTGTTTATTAATAGATGGAAGATATTGGCTAAATCTAGTGTCATTCCTGTGTGTAATTGAGTAGTGCATGTTCTTGATTCAATCATGATTATTATTTAAGCTTGTTCTTTTCTAGTTCTGAATATGGCATGCATTGTAGAATGATGGATTAGTTATGGATCTATATGTTTCTTACTTCATCACGCTAACATCTTGCTACAATAACCCTAAAGAGGGACACAGTACCTTTGCGCGCTTCAGGTGAGTGCTCAATCTAGGCCGAGTGATGTGCCAGCATGTTTAGGGTGTTATCTGGTAAATTCTAGGCTGCATCAATATTTAATGTTTGGTCCTTTATTATGGTCACATAACTTTATATTTATGTGATTCCTTTGCTTGAATTTCATAATTAACCCTGAAAAGATTACTACTAAAAAGATAAGATACCCAAATAGCTAGAAAGAACCCAAAAGATGTGAATTTTGAACAAAGTACAAAGAGGTCGGGGGCACCCGAGGGGATGGGGGCTAGAAGGGTTGAGGGTGCTTGCGTTGGTGTCCTAGCTAGGTGCTAGTGTCCAGTGAGAGAATGTCAAAGTATAAAAAGACATAATGGGCTAGAAGGAGTGTATGATCAATAAAGATAGTAGAAAGCAAGAAAAGATGACCAAAGACATGGGATAATTAGTAATTGTCTTGCTTATGAGTCATATGAAATAATAGTATGTGATCAGAAATAGATAAATACCCAAAGTGCATGATTTTTTTTTCTACATTTGCCCCCATTTTATGTTGTTGAGCGGATGCTCGATAACATAAAGTAGATAAGAGATGCGTGCACGATAACCATGTAGATCGATGGCAAAAAGTGTGTCAAGTGACAAGGAAAAACGTGGAGTGATAAAAGTGTGAAACATGGAAGCTAAAGAAGAGGAAGTGCAAAAGTGATGATGATGACCCTAGGGTGAGAGCATATGTGTAGATGTTGTGTTTGCACATGTTGTTGATGTCGATTATCATTTGATGATGTGATTGATGTTGTGTGATGTGACTATTACTTCTCATAAGGATAGACTTGTAAAATAGAAGAACAAACAAGTAGTCAAATACACATATATATGATCAAAATGAGTAAAAAGTGTGTACAAAGTATGTAAACATGCAAAAGAAACATGTGCACCTGATCCGTGATAAGAAAAAAATGTAGAAAGCGATCCTGAAGATATTGTAGAAGACTGAATTTTGCGAAATCTCATGCCAATTGCGTTTGACTTGCAAGTGTTTTGAGCGATCTCATGTTAAGAACAAAAGAAGTGTAGGGAGGAAAGTGTGGTGTCATCCTCTAGCCTTTAGTTGAGTCTGCGATGTGAACACCACTCGGGGTTCATTTTAAGACACCTCTATAAAATTGTAGGTGGAAAATACCTGGCGAATATCCCAGAATCAGGCCATGAAAGGTGAATTTGACAGTATTCCAAAACCAAAATTTCACCTGGTTTTTCAAGCCAGAGAAATAAGAGTTCCAGACATGGGTGCATCATCGATGTGCGACAATAAGACATCAATAATAATTCTTGACGTGTGTCAAGGCAATGTCAATGGCTTGAGTTGACGCGCGTCAATGGATTGATTGGCGTCGACGCTGGAAGACCGAGCCGACGCGCGTCAATGGATTGAGTTGATGTGCGTCAATGGATTTAGTTGACGCGTGTCAATGTTTGCAATTGACTCGCATCAACTAAATCCATTGACGCGCGTCAACTCAAGCCATTGACGCGTGTCAAGGATTTCACCATTGACGCACATCAAAGCTTTTATTGACGCGACACACATGTCATTTGCGTCAAGCTTTGATTGACGTGTCGACACATTAAAAGCATTGACGGCGCGTCAATTCCTTCGGTTGACACGCGATTTAGCCTATAAATACCCTCCGGCCGGTCATTTTCTCGTTTACACTTTCCGGCTCATGATTTTTGTAGATGTCCATCATTGTCAAAGACGCAAGCACAACTATAATGTCGACTTCACATGCTTCCCAACTGCAAGCTCATGGAAAAAATCAAGAAGAGAATCCAATCCAATCCATGACCAAGATCATCTACAGGAATCCCTTGTGCCCTCACATCCATACTGTTTTAAAAATGTCTTCTGAATATAAGGATTTGATGGATGCGTGTGAGTTTACAGGGCTCATTAATATGCCCCATTTCGAAACAGATCCGGATATTTTGAACTACCTTCTGTCGTCCTACAATTCAGAGGATGGCCTTTTTTATGTGACTTTGAACGACGGCCAAATGTTCCAATTCAGTATCGAAGCAAATGACATCCATCGGTTTACTGGCCTTCCTTTCAGAAATTTACCAATTGTTACAACCAAGGCAACACTAGTGGAAGAAGACAAGAAATTTCTTGAATCAACGTTCGGTTTCCATGTTGATTGTAAGTATAATTCGTTTTAATTCTGTTTTTTATTCTGATACAATTTCTTGTTATAAATTTATAGTAATTTTCACTGTTTGGCATTTGTAGCCCATGTCAATAAGTCCAGGCATGGTGTGGATACGCAATCAATTGCTCACCACTTTCTTGCTGCAGTAATTTCATTTTTTCAATCCAGAATTGTTTTGCAGGGTCGCCAAACAGATATACCAAATTGGGCCATTGCATACATAGTTGCCACTATCTCAAAATAGAAATTCGATTGGTGCACCTATCTATCCAAAAAAATAAGAACTGACATAACAAATTCAAAATTTTCAGAAAAACCTGTCATTTATTCCACAAACTATCTCCTCGGCCTTTATTATGAGGCACTTTTAAATTTAAAAGATAAAAATATTCCTACTTGCACAGATGAGGAGTTGATGAAGTTGTCAATTCCATTTGAAGAACAACAGGTATAAACTATTTAGTTTGTATTTCAATTTTTGACATTGCACTGCACAATTTTTTACACTTAAATTTTAATGTTTTGCAGAGAAGATTTATTGAAGCCCTTCCCCAAAAAAAAAGCGTTATCGAGAGGAAGAGGCCAACAACACGCTGAGGCTTCGGGAGACTCCCAATCTGAAATGGAAGCTCACTCCTCTCCAAACCCTCAACAGTTTGAACTCGTTAAACGCCAGAGAAGTAATACCTTGTCATATATTGTTTACAAATTCCAAATTTGCAAATTTATTTTTCAATTTAAATTTTAACCAAATGAATTGACAACATTTAATGTTGATGACATTGCAGGGACTTTGGACCATACACTTGTTTCGAAACTCAACCTTCTTCGCCAACTCACTCCATACAGTCACATGCATTCGTATCTTCGGAACAAACACTGAATACAACTCCTACAAGGCCACCCTTAGCACCGCGAAAAACTACCCCTCGACAACAAGGTACAATTTTTCGATAGTACGTTTAATTTCGTATTTTTTTCCTTTTGAATTGTTTTCCTTTTTTTCATGTTTTTTCTTGTTCTTTTCAAGCACATGTCAATCTTGATCAAACGTGTTACACGACACCCACTCAACCAATAATTTTTAAAATGCCAACCAGAGGAATAGTAAAAAAGAACATTGGTAAATGCATGCCACTAGCTCCGGCCCCTAGCGGGACACTAAACATTGCCTCCTCCTTTCAATTCCAACTCTCTCACTTGGTGGCTTGTCCAAAGTCAACGAGCATATCGATTTTGAACAATATAAATTTAGATGAAGATTATTTGGGCATTGATAAAGAATGACCCAACTAGTTTTTTCAATACCCGCGAGATGATTTAGGGCCGCAACAGGTATACTTTAATTTAAATATGCTTTACAATTTTGAAATACATTTTGATTTAAATTTATTTATCTAAATTTGATTAATTTTATCAAAAACAGGATCGAGCCACCCAAAGGCGAAACAAGTAGCATTTGATCTTGTCCGAAAGCCCCATACTTCTCCGAAGAAGATCATCTTCATCGATTCGAGATGGTGAACAGATTCTACCTTTTCCTTTGAGAACTTAATTGGTTTTGATTGTCAATCCCATGTCGGTGAGTTTATTCTACCTCATATCAATCAGCTTATAGAATGGGAGAGAAGGGCTAAGGTTCTTATCAATGAGATTATTAGTCATTATGAAAATTATTGGCAAAGGATAGTTTATACGTTGCGGTCGAATCAACCTATGAAGATGGATTCCTTACTTACCCAAGTAAGAAGTGGGACCATCGTATAACAACAACTATAAAGACGAAATTTTAGATAAGTCATTAAACAAATTGGAAAATATTAGTGCCGAGGCCCAGGCATATTTTAACAAATGGTCCAAGGACAAGGATTTGGTAGCTATTGCAAATGCCGAAAGAGATAGAGCGGTTGTAAGTTCTAACTTCTATCACTTTCAAACAATCATTCTTGTTAATTTGAAATTTTCATTTTTTAGTAATATTTTGAATTGACATTACTCTTTTTGTGCAGTTGAAATATGAAAATTTGAAGAGTCAAGCAAAGGTATTGCAAGTTCACTGGAAACAACGAAGAACAGTTTATCCGCAACAAAGAATTTGAAGCAAAATATTGTTTTGGTTAACAAACAAAACAATACACTAAAGCGGATAATTAAAGAGCATGGCTTCGACCCTGACATATTATTCAAAGCTAAGGCAGCAGCTGATCCAAATTTGTTGTCGCATGGAGATGCGACAAATCAAGAAGAAAGAATTTTGAAAAATCTGACAAGTGTTGTGGAAGATCTTATAAGTTCTGGGGTTATTTCTGCTGTTGGGGAAATGGGTACAACCATAGTGGAAGAAGCCGTTGGGGAAAGGAGCAGAGGAGTAGAAATGGATAAAGAAAAAGAGGGTTGAAAACTTGAAACTTTTATTATTGTGGAAACTTTAAATATTGATTTTGGAAACTTTTAATATTGAGTATGGTATTTGAATTTAATTATATGGATTTGATAGCCTTTTAAAATTTGAAATAATATATAATCTTTAATTTTGATTGCATTAGATGGGGATTATCATGAGTTATCATGAATTATATGTATGTTTCATGTTTACTTGGATTGTCATAAATTGTATGTGGACGTAGATGATGAATGAAGATAATGGATAACTGTTTTACAAACATGGAATGATGATAGATGATGATGAAAGATGATAATGATATGATATATATGGGCATTGGACGATGATCAATTTAATGTGGACGTAGATTTATCTTCAAGCAGAATAATTCTTCTTCTCTAGACATTTGAAGTTGGTTTAAGATAATTCTTCTCTATACTTGTAACGATATGATCATAATGTCATTAGAATGGATATAGATGATAAATAAATGGAATGTATTATAGAAGAAATTAGAACGGATATTACTTGTAATGATATGATTATGAATTGTTTTAAAAACATGTAAAATTCAATTGTCATTTTATCCCACAGTTAAAAAAATATATCAAAGCATTTTGCACATATAAAAAATAAATAAAACATAATTTTAAGAAATCAGTAAAGAATCATCACTGGTAAGAAATTAAACATAATTGCAAATATGATAGGGTTTAACTTACCTCTTGTGTATTAGGTTGTTGTTCAATCATCAATGGTAATGTGCTAGATCTTTGTTTTAGAAAAACTCAACACGAGAAATGGATTAGTAGATAGAGGGGTGAGTTGCGACATTGTCAGTCCGAAGAAGTACCAACTTCCTCGGATGGATGTCAACCCACATTTTCCAAAAAAATAAAAGATTGTATTTGAATAAATGTAAATATATAGACCTGTAACATCTTTAATGATAACAAGAGCTGAAAAAATGTAAAGTAACGAACAATAAGATTAAGTTGAAGAAGATACCTATTCAAATTCGAAATCATCACTGGTAATGTGCTAGATCTTTGTTTTAAAAAAATTCAACACAAGAAATGGATTAGTAGATAGATGGGTGAGTTGCCTGACATTGTCAGTCCCGAGAAGTAACAACTTCCTCGGATGGATGTCAACCCACGTTTACAAAAATAAATGTAAACATATAGACCTATAACATCTTTAATGATAACAAGAGGTGAAAAAAATGAATAGTAACAAACAATGAGATTAAGGTGAAGAAGATATACCTCTTTAAAGTTGAAATCATCACTGCCACTGGTAATGTGCTAGATCTTTGTTTTAAGAAAACCCAACACGAAAAATTGATTAGTAGATAGATGGGTGAATTGCCTGACATTTTCAGTCCCGAGAAGTAACATTTTTAATGATAAAAATAGATGAAAAAAATGTAATGTGAAAAACAATAAGATTAAGATAAAGATAAAGAAGATACCTATTTAAAGTTGAAACAATCCGTTATCAATAGCTTCATCAAACTTGATGTTGTCTTCTGTAGAATGTGACGATGAGCCAATTACACTCTCAAGGTTGGGAATATTTGTACTTGTAGCTGTATTATTCACACCTCTTCTTTCGCAAAGGGAATTCCAATGCGCAATTTCTCTGTCGAACGGAAAGGTTTCGATGGAGTATCGAGAAACATAAACCCTCATGCAACTTTCTAGATTTTTATCCAACCTGTTTCTCAGTTTTGATTTTATAAATGATAATGCACTGAAAACCCTTTCGTCCTCCACAGACCCCAAAATCATTGTTTGGCATAACTCGTATAATCTGAAATACTCACTGATATCTTCTTGTAAGATAGAACTTTGATAGATTCCTCGCCACAGCCTTGTAATAGCACCACTCTCAGAAGGTTCGTCTAAATTCTTATATTGGTTCCTCATTGTTGTTGCAAATTTTTTTGATTGAAACTTTAATATATCGGCATTCAAGTTCTAGAAATAATATTTAGGAAGGTGGGTAAAAAAATACATTGCATCATTAGTGAGACTTTTCTAGAAAGATTTTATAATCACATATCATTCTTATAAGAGGGCATAGTCGATCTATATAAATTAAGATATAGATAAGGGTTGGAGGTCATGTTAAACAATTGAAATTTAGGAACGAAAAAATCACAATGGAAGGAGGATTGGAATATTTTACGTTGAATGGGGTTTCCATATATAGTATTAGAATCAATTACAATGTAATAAGCCTTACTTTCTAGGGTCAAAGTATGTACTTTACGTTGTAAATCACCTATCACATGCATGAGAGAAAGGACCTCTTGAGGAGGTATAACATAAACATTAAGAGGATCATTCAAGGGTTGTATTTTACCATTTATAGTAGCCATAAAAACACTATTCTATTTTAGAGTTATTGCATCATGAATAGGCATTTCAAAAACTAGCAATCTATTTTCACAGCATAATATCTAAATTAGGAACAACATCATTACACACATCCAATTTAACTACAATAGGCTTAGTGGAAGAGATAACATTAGAATCAAGACAAAAGGAATGTTCTCAAATTCTTAAGACATACAAAAGGTTTACTATCATTCTCAACATTATCATTTATAAAAGGCATGGAAGAAAATCGATAGGAATATTATTTTTACAATTGATAGAAGAGTAGAGATGCAACTAGTAGCATTAGTATTTTTGGGAGAAGGAGAAACATAAGTAAAAATGTCATTATGAATAGAAACATCATTATGAATAGGAGTATCATTATGAATATAATCATTATTAGGAATAGAAATAACAATATTATTATCAACATGTGCATCACCATCTATAGAAGTAGAATAACATTCATCATCACTATTTGCATTTGTGTCAATAACAGGAAGGAAAGTAGTCATATTAGTTCTTATAATACATTTAGGACAGACCCAATTAGGGGTAAGAACATCATCATCAGAATATGACTCATCTACACACTTAGTGGATTTTATGTCATTAGGTAATGCATTATTATAAGGATTAGGCAATGTGACACAACACCATAAGGCGAGGGGCTCGGTCATCACTAACCCAATCACTATCACTAGATGCATACTCAAAACTAATATCATCATCAAAATATGGGTCCAATAAATTTGTAATGTCGGAGTCATCAAGTTGTGAAGAATGCAAAAAGGAGGCAAAGTAATATAATCATGAGATACCTCTAATATGGGTAGAGAGATAGCTAACTAGGCATATGAATAAGGTATACTAACATTATATGTCACACTAGGAGATGAAAGGAATGGTAGATCTTGCAGAATATTAGGAATATAATGTCAAGTATCATCATAACAATAAGACACATCAGTTAGAAAACAAAGTAGTGGAAGTAAAACCATTGGGGTATGGTGAGGATATAATCTTGTCTTGAACCCATAAGAGGCATGGATTTGGTTGGAGGGATGGTATCCATTTTGGTTTCTCAAAGAAATAATACAAGGTAATTATCCCAACAAAAAAAAAAAAACTAAAGTCGCTAGTGGTTTGAAAATCACAAGGCCTAGCTAATGAATAGACAATCTAAACCATAAGCTAGGTGAAGGGTTTGAACAATAGTGGGTTCACCAAAATGTATCAAGCCTAAGTTAATTAAATAGATTTAATCTAATTAATTTAAATAAGATTGATTATGTGTTACAAGAAAATGATTGATTCATATTATAGTCATTTATAGTTTCTCAATGGAAACTACAGTATTGCAAACATGTTGACGTGATAAAAGAAAAATTAGGAGTACAAATTGTGTTTGAGAGGTGACTTAAATTGGACCAAAGTCATCAATAGTACATATTCATCAAGACTATAGTGCAAGTATGACCAATCTATACAATCTTGGACCAAAGTCATCAACAGTAAAATAGTAAATCGCAACAAACCAGATATCTTTATGATACATCATAAGAACATAATGAAGAATCAAGTCACAAATCAGATGAAAAATCAAGCAATGTAAAACGTGAAATAACAAGGACATGTTCCACTAAGACTTACTTTCAATGTTCAAGACTCTCATGTATAAATTTTTCCAAAAGTATCATGTAATAATGATTTTATAATCATATTAGTGTCTACACCAATAAAATATGCTCTCAATGGATTCTCCTAAAGTGTTAACTTAAGATAAAATCCAAATTAGAGGTTTTTGTGGGTATATCAAGTGTATTGTGCAAAGATAATTCAAAATGCACCTCCTTCATTACTCTTGGTACATAAGAGCATGAAATTGATTTATTCAAAAGTTACCCTACACATGAGAATATCTTATGTAAATGTATCAAAAACAAATAGTTTGGGAAGGATGAATATGCATAGAGGTTACATTACATAAGGATATGTAAATAGGGAATAATACACATTAGCATTTAGTTTTCAATTGTGTTAATTGTTAAATACTTGAATTCTTGTATACATGAAAGATGAATTATTGTGTGTAGTTAAGTTATGTAACATGGTAATGGAATGTATGATGTTTGTAATTCATTATAAACAAATCAAGGTTAGACGCCTTAGATAAACAAGAACCCAACCTTGTAGCTTGAGAATATTTCCTATATGTTTAAACTTGTGCCTATGCAACTCCACAAGAGTCTCACTCAAAAATATATGCAATGGAGAAAGTGACTTATAAGAACTCAGAAAATTACTATGCACTCTTAAAAATTATCGTTCACCTTTGATATCCTATCTCTTCTCACTTTGACTTATTCGATGTCCATTGTTTTGTGCTCTTAGAACTCACAAACATTCTCTAGCCCGTACAAAGACTTTGTGAGACTATTTCTATCCTTTACACAAATGTTTAATCCTCACGCGAGTTTACAACAATTTCCTAAGCCTCTTAAGTATTTATAGACATTATAAATCCACTAATTATTATTATTTACAAGACCCTATTCTTTACACATAGTTGTAACTTAGTTTTAGAAACATTTACTTATAATGCAAAGTCATCATGTAAAAAGAATGAAAACACACCCTTATATAATTAGAAGTGGTATGTAACATGTGTATACCTAATTTTCATCTTGTAGAAATATTCAATGTACTTCCTCATCAATTTATTTTGTCTTAGATTCAATAGGTTTGTCAAAAAAGTGAGTTGATAATCTAAAGGAAGAAACCCGCCTTTCATTTTAGCATGCATTCTCTACCATTTAATATTTTTCAATATTTCACTTGCTTATAGTATGGTGTAGCATGTCCCTTCAAATTTTAGCATGCATTCTCTACAATCCTTCGGTGACCTGCATGTGACGATGCACCATCTGCTCAACGCATACCAACTTCGTAGCAATTTCATAATCAGTCATTCCAGCAATATCTTTCAAATGAGAAACAACTATTTTATGTAGGTTTTCGGCATTGTAGTTTTCAACCATTTTTATAACACCCAACAGATGAGGTGTCCTTATATGATTTTCTAAAGTATAGACGTGGATACATACCCATGCAGTGTTGTCGACTGTTGTCACTTCATCAATTGAAAGAGAGATAAAGTTTGCTTTTTTTACATTCTCTTTCAAATATTCCTTCTCTATCATCGAGAGGCATTTTGCCATTTCCCATCCACTACTTTTAGACCAATGAGACTGAGGTACATTCAACATTCCGTTAAATTGATACAAAAT
Organism: Taxus wallichiana var. yunnanensis; assembly: GCA_018340775.1. Lineage (NCBI taxonomy): Eukaryota > Viridiplantae > Streptophyta > Pinopsida > Cupressales > Taxaceae > Taxus > Taxus wallichiana. The sequence goes on along the minus strand of CM031243.1, from coordinate 479,132,759 downwards.
TTGAAATTGAGGAAATCAAATAGCTCTTCCTTTTTTTAGTATGTGAAAAAGAGTCGAGAATTGTATGAATTTTGCATGTAGATTTGTTTCTTTCATCTTACCAATATGCGATGTGATCGTTCTCCCTTTTCCAAGAGATGTCTATGTTTTTACGCTCTCTGCCTCATATTTTTGCTTGTGTATCTAACATGCATGCATTATTTTTCGATTTTCCACCTATGTGATTTGATTTTTTTTGCCATCCGACCTGTTACATGATCAAATATTGTTTTCCACAATGTTTTTATAGTGTCCAAACTTGATTGCATTTTTGTTGCTTTCCCAATTTCCACGTACATATTGTACATGTACATTCGTGATGGGATATCTTTAGAATTAGATGATTATGTACAGGTTGATAAACGGAAATTTAGTTGCCCAATCAAACTTGTATGTCATGCCAATGGTCCACATATTCTTGTTCGTTTTCAATGCTTTACTTTTTTTAGTAGAATTTTGAGCAATATCACGATCACCTTGTTTCCTCTTTCTTGGACCGGAGTTTGAATTTGATTTATGTGTTCTATTTTGCTTGAGTATTTATATGTGTGATATCTTGATGCACTTCGGTTGCATCCCAACAGAACAATATCTTCAAGATCCGGCATATTATCGTAGGTTTCATTTGTTTGACTTTGATCATGTGCGGAATGCATGTCCACCTCAATAATACCTTCCACCACATCGATTCGATTCTTTGTGGTGGCATTTATATGGTTGGTATTTTCAATATATGTATCTGCAGAGTTTCCAAAATACTTGAAGAGTGATTTAAGATTTCTTACTTACTTTCGGGTTATTCGCATTCTTTGAGCTATCACCTTCCATTATTCGAAGAGAGTCTGCATCGTGAAAAGAACCAATTAGCACTCATTGTCTATCATCGAGGTCTCTATCGCGCGTCCCTATGCGAGGTTTTACGGTGCACGCCACTTTGCACTTGTTGCGCGTCCCACCGTCTCGATGATTCTTGTTGCGTGTTAATCGCCTCTTATATCTCTGCGCGCATCAATGCGATGCCCAAGTCACGCATGTTAACACTTCCCTTTGTTGCGCATCAACACTATTCTTGTGCACGTCAACACCGCCTTTGCATACAATGTCAAATGCGCCCCCAAAATATCTCTTTATCGCGCATTTGCGAAAATAACTCTTTGTCACGCGTCATTCGTATCCTAACATCACTCGCGTGTCAACAATGAACCCTTCCAGAAGGCTAACAGGAATCTCTGGTGCTTAAGGGCATGCGAGTTCAAATTTCACAAGTATTGGTAATTTGGTAAGTTACTTGAGGTATACTACTCGGTGAATCACCTAGGTTTTATAGAGATGCTTTTCAAATGAAGGCGAAGCAAGTGACCCCAAAAAATATACTATAAATTTTAGGCGAACAAGACACCGACCCGCTCCGAATAATTCACCTTTTCAAATTTTCCTAAAATGAAATTTTTGCCATATTACGAATATTCACCGCTTAAAATTATCCCTAACACCACTACTGAATGGTGTGTAAAAACTAATCTGGTTTGAATAGTTTCGATCTAACACGAAAGTAGAAAAATAAGTGTAGTGCATGTATGTCGAGTGTTGAAGGACCATCTATACATTATCTGTAAAATCCACTGTGTGAAGTGTTGTAGATCACTAAATTGAAAAAATGTTGTGTAACTCCCCTTTGTCACTACATTGATGCCCCTTTTCAGGCATCCAACAAGGGTCAAGGGTGCCTGAGCTGCAATATTGTTCAATTCTACTCTCGATATTGCATGCTTAGTGGACTATGTTGTGTTGAGGACCCAAGTTAGGATTTGGGTCATTGTTGAGGCCCGATGACCGTGTTGTACATGTATAGAACTATGTTGTGTGGTGACTATAAACTATTTTATGGGGTGGTGATTCACCACAATAGATGTCCCCCTTGTTTGGGGGGGTATGTGACGTCGTTGCATGAGTATGTGGCTTAAAGGAGGGTTGTGATCCTTTGTCCCACGGCCCAGACGCATGACATGACATAGATACACCTTCCGATCACTGTACTAAAATTCGATGCCATGTAGGGGAGGAGGTGTGCTTGGTAGAAACCAAGGCACACACAAACAAAGTGGCTAGGAAAACAAGTGTTAGTGCAAGCAAGATAAACATGCATGTAGAAGACAAATGTTAGCAGGGCCGAAAACATCAGTGTAAGCTAACATGCATCCAGAAGACAATGTAGACCATGAAAAGTGGGTGTAAATATGGACACCACTCATGGTTTTAAAGACAAACAAGGCCGCAATGGTAGTTTTATAAACATACATAAAATCATAAAACAAATAATACATAGGGAAAAGCCCACTCATGCAAACAATGGCATACAAACGCAAAGAGTATCAAGTAGAGAATTATACAACCATGGAAGTAAGTAGACTGAAAGACAAATGTTACACATGATGTACCTATGTTGCGAGTTAGAAAGATAAAAAGTATGTCAAAGCATGTATAATCCAATTTAGTAATGTGCTATGAAAAATGAAACAATAACACATGTAGTGTGTGTAAAAAGTGGATGCCCCAAGGATCCATTGTGGGGTCTGTAAGAGGTGTTGCACCAAGCATCATCTTTGCGTGTATCGATTTGTAGAATTTGTGATTACAACTAGAAGGCAAGTGAATGTGCATGTGTATATAGAAAAGATAATGACATACAATGTATTTGTCTAGCATGTGTAGCACAATGTACATGTAACAAGTAAATGCAAGAAAAACTAAGTGCGACCAAGATATGCAGTATGCTATGAGTGAGATGGAATGGAATGCAGAGTGAATGTGATAGGATCTGCATGCCCCTGAGTGAATGAGTATGCATGTGGTGAGGTTCATTTATAAATTCCCCCTCAGCGAATTGAAAATGAACTGTAGGACAAGAGTGCGTCATTGGGAAATGGTTTGAATGTTGGCACTAGAAATATGTGATTGATAAAGGGTATAGCGTATAGTGCGAATGAGTGTGTGTGGTGGGGTTTCTTTGATATTTAAACCCTCAATAGTCAAGTATGAATAATGGAACTAGAGTGTGTCATATCATAATGAGCGTAGTGTGTAGAAGTAGAAGCAATAAAGATATATTGTGAATGTGTGGAGTGTGTAATAGGTCTGCGAGGAAGAGATGTCATGAGTGCAAGATGTGTGAAGAGTGTAGTGCGTAGTGTGTAGTATGCCCTCAATAGTCAAGTGTGAACCGTAGCACAAGAGTGCATCATTGGGTAATGATGATACAAATGTATCAATATGTGTATGAGTGTGAGAGACTAGTTGTGTAGTGTAGAGTATGTAGGATATCTAATAATTCTAGTAGGGGGGAGTAAGAACGATGCCCCCTAAAGTGTATGATGATGAGAGTGATCAAGTAACATCATCTAAGAGGTCATCATTATCATGGTCAAAACTGGATGGTGACACATCTTAGACTTGATAGACAATGGTGTTAGGTTATTCAAGCAAGGAGCCATTTAGGTGTAGATTATACATGCCCATAACATATTCTTCATCAATGAAAGGTGGTAGTGGAAAACCATGTGCATAAAAGTGAGTAATATTTTGTGAATAGCCGAAAAATGAGTCATTGCAAATGAAGACATGACCAAATGACATGGGGAAAGAAATATTAGTATGATCAGGGTCTAAGGTGCCCCAATGTAGTCAAACCAAGGCTGCCCAAGTGTAAGTGGAAACATGCGAGGAGCGCGTGTGAGTCCTGTGAGATGAAAGACATGAAAATCATAAACAATGGTAATGCGGATAAATCCATGATAGAGATGAGGATCATGAGGCGGATGGAAGATATCATCCACCGTATTTTCTTAGCCTTGTCAAACCATCATGTGTACATATAGTATTGGAGCAAGTAGGATCAAATGGAATGTGTTCCCAATAAGAGTCATTCATGAAAAGTGTACATGTAAATGGAGGACGTGCTAATGGAGGTTTCTCATGAGAAGGTGAAGGAGGTGGAATGACGTCCAATGTTTGGACATTCCCTCGATAAAGAATCATAGCATTAGTAGAAGCAGGAGGAGGTGACGATGTAAGTGGGACTATATCTAACATGCAAATAACACCTTCAAGTGGTGGCAAATGAGCCAAAGAATCCATGGGTTGTGGTTCATTAGTGGTATCAGATGTTGGAGTAGGAAGTGTAGCGGTTGGATTGTAGATGCAATATTAAAATGGGTACCGATCATTTAGAATTGTATATTCTACGACCTCATGTTAAAACTTAATTCATCGATGTAATCGTAGAAGGTACTGCTTACATGGCATGAAGCCATGGTCTACTGCATAAGAAATTATACTGAACTAGAAAGTCAATGATGAAGAAGATCGTAGGAAGATTTTTTATCCCGACAAAGTGATATGCAATGTGATATGGCCTATGCATGGTTGAATAAAAGCATTATATGTGTGAAGAGAAATGGATGAGGATCAACTTCAACAATAGAAAACTAAGTTTTTAATGAATGATAACGTGTAAAGATTGAGCTCAGATCCATTATCGATTGTGATTCATTTGACACCTATATTATTAATGCGGATCATGATGTATAAAGGTGGATCATTATAAAAAACAACAAGATCGACAACAATATTAGATGGAAAAGCAATGTGTGGAGAAAATGCATCTACAATGTGTTTGTATACTATATCCAATGAATATCGTAAGGAATGTGAGCGATAACCAATAGAGTAATGATTTTAGCTCCTAATTCAAGTGTTGATGAGCCAAAAATCATGAATAGAAATATCCATGATGAGAGGATCCTAAGAAGATGAAAGAAATGAAAGTATGAGGACCCTAAGAGTGTTTGAAATGAGTGGGGTTCACCAAATGATTGAACAATTTATTAAATAAAATGCCTAAATCGATTGCGATGCAATGAACAAGAAATGAATAAGCAATTAATTCTAAATTTGACCTAAGAAAATAAGTAATTAATATTTAAAACCTTAAGTGCAAATGAAGGGATAAAATGACTTAGCTTATTTTGGAGTGATCTTGAAGGTGTGAAGGACTAGATAATTAAGAAATATGAAGTGCATACTCTCACACGAAGCCCATAAAAATTTCAAGGAGTCGAAATATGTTGGATCAAAGGGCACCAATAGAAGGTTAGGGGTATCTAGGGTGCTTTGGATCAGTTTTGGGTGCTCGTGATGCTCTGGGACCTCAAAAAACCAGTTTCACTGGGTCGAGATGTTCATTGTTATTTGCTTCTTGTTCTTTAGTATGTCGCACTAAGTCCACATATGTCATTGACATGTAAAACCCTCAAATAGACAAAAATCCCCAAAAAATGCATAAGAGGGGTCAATATATACTCATTTTTCAAACAATTGATCTTACGATTGAGTATTGTACTACATTTCGGACCTAATGTAGTTCTATGTCCATGTGTGCAAAATTGTGCCCTAGGTGGCTCGTGTGTATCACACTTTATAGTGAGCAAGTAGCTAGATGCAAGAAAAATTAATAGATGTGTGCATGAAAGAATAAAATTCTCCTCCTTACATGTATGCAAAAGTATCGGTCTCTTGCCTTGTGTGTGGATGCTAGATGGATGCTTGAGTGCTCTTGTAATGGCTTTTAAATGCAACCTTAGGTGTTGATAGCTAATGCTTAGTGTTTGGTCCTTTATTATGGTCACATAACTTTATATTTATATGATTCCCTTGCTTGAATTTCACAATTTACCTCGAAAAGGCTGATTACTAAAAAGATAAGATGCCCAAACGGCTAGAAAGGACCCAAAAGATGTGAACAAAGTACAAAGAGGTCGGGGTCAACCGTAGGGGGACGGGGGTGCTTGAGTCACGCATCCTAGTTGGGTGTTGGTGTCTAGAGTGAGAAATGCCAAAGTGTAAAAATACAGACTGGGCTAGAAGGAGTGTAAGATCAATAAAGACAATAGAAAGCAATCAAATATGGCAAAAGACATAGGTTAATTAGTACTTTTCTCACTTAGGAATCATATTAAATAGTAGTATGTGATCAAGACTAGATACATGCCCAAAGTGTGTGATTTTGTGTCTATAATTTATATGATTCCCTTGATTGAATTTCATAATTAACCACTAAAATTCCGACCCATAAGAAATAAATATGCCCAACAACTAGAAAGGACCCAAAAGATGCGAGCAAGATAAAAGAGTTCAGGGGTGCCCAATGGGGACGGGGGCACTTGACGTGGGCGTCTTGGTTGGGTGTTGGTGTTTAGACTCAGAAAAATGAAGTGTCGAAGGTCAGATTGGGCAAGAAGGTGTGTATGACTAAGAAGGAAACCAGAAAGAAAGAAAAGAGGCTAAAGACAGTGGTTAATTAGTACTTCTTTTGCTTAGGAATCATATGAATAGTGGTATGTGACTAGGTAAATGTACCCAAAGTGCGTGATTTAGTGTCTACACAACTATCAAGGAGGGATATTTGCAAGTTCCCCTTACTTTGCTTTAAGTGGAAAATTTATATTGGAATAGAAGCAAAACTAGATGGGAAATGGGTAACAATAGATGTGTGACATAAGAAAACCCCACACGAGGCATGTAGATGGTTGAAAACCTTGTTTGGAGGTTTCACTTTTCCATTAGATAGAATGTACACCTCTTGAGGTGGATTTAATCAAAAATATATCGCAAGCCTCATTAAAATAAGTTACATGGACCTCTCCACCCTCGTCATCTATAAAGGTGAATCCAAAGAATTGACCATGCCCTTTAACATTTGTATATTCATTAAGATAACTTTTGTGCACAACTCTACCTTTCATAGACCATTGTTTCAAGAACGAGTTCACTACAAGTATTGGAATTTTCACAGATGACATAATGGTTTTGGCAATAGGGGAAATGAGTTTTGTTTAGGCGTAACAAGTATTGAGAAATGAGAAAGCACACAACATTGTGCATCATGTACATGTGAGAAAGGAGTTGGAGCACCTATGATTTCAAGTTTTTGGTAAATAATCTCCATTCCAAAATCAATACATTATTTCATAAGAAGGGGTCATTAATAGGAGGAGAAGCATTGAAAATATGTGCTTTCCAGGAAATAAATAGTAAAGCAAAACATCGCGGTATTAAAAACTCTCATGAACCCTTTCATATCTCTACAAGCATACAAAGTTAATTTGACAATCAAATCTTGTTGGACTTTCCCTATTTTAATGCTCTTATTAAATTCGAGATGGAAAAAAACCATGGTAAGAGAAAACCTCATTAGAAAGGTGCAATTGATACTTCAAATGAAAACGTTGTAAGTGGGGAACATGGTCTAAGGAGAGTACTTGAAGGTAAGAAGCAAGGTTTGTAGCATCTTCTAAGATCTTTTCAATGGGATTATCAGATAATTACAAACCCATTTATACCATAAAAAACATAAAAGTTTAGGAAATGTTTGTTGAAGGTAAGGTAGCTCATACGGAAACTAAATAAAAATAACATACCTACAACACAAGCCTCGCACTAAGAATTGGCCTCACTAAATATATATCTGGGAAAAACTAGTAATATGGATGCTTCTCTAACCAAAAATAAATAAAGTAATGCAACATAAGCGACAAACCATACATGGCCATTGTAGACATGTAAACTATCGACATACTCATTTAACAAATAACATACTTATTTTACATTATTATTCCCCCCACCACTAACCATATAATAATTAATCATGAAATTAATTATTATTATCCATAATATCATAATTCTCATTATTCACCCAATAATCCCGTCCCATCCTTAATATTATTAATACATCATTAATATTTCATTAGACTATTAACTAATCTCTATTATCTATTTTCTAGGAATTTAAAATTACCACCCACCTACCACCTACTCTATACCTAGCTTCTCCATCTAATCACTCTACTAATCACATTTAATTTCACCTAATCCCAAACTAACCTATCCTCTAAATCTAGAGGCTTCTATTTCTAGAAGCCTCTCCAATTTTTCCTCTACAATATTCAAATATCTCCCTCCCTCCATTGAAATTTTAATTCAATGGAGGCTTCTTATAAATTATAGAAATTTCTAATTCTTGATCTTTCTCCATTCTCATCAATTCTCCACCATTGATCTACCATTTACATGGCAAGATCTCAACCCTCCATTTTTCCCTCCTCTAGCTATAAATAGTAGTGCCACCCTCCATGCACACCATCTTAGAAAGTTGTAATTATATGCTACCAAAATATCTCCAAGAAAGCCATCAATATTAAAGCATTCCATCAAGCAAAAATCATCATTCAACAAGGGGAGGTGTTGTCAAAATTATCCCATGAATCTGAGGCAATACAACAACTATCTTGAGCACATCCAAAGCAACAAGGGAAGAACATTGGAGCTTGTAGGTAAGTGCAGGTATAACACTTTTTATCCCTTTTATCCAACTCAATCAGAGGTAGATAATAGGTGTGTTAGATTAGGAACTAGTTTGGTTAGTTTCTTAGTTCATATTTGCATACTAACACCACTTTTTGTCTACATTTTGGCACCCACCATGGGGCTTACCCCCAAAATATTTTTGTTTTTAATAGTATTTCATATAAGGAACAAACTATTCAAATTTGAAAGAATTTCATTCTAACTTACACCTTGAAATTTTGAATTTTCACCACGATCTTCCATATCAACGCCTTTGCCTGTCATTTAGCGCTATGCTGAGAAAGTGGCACCTTTAACTGAAGCAACTCTTTTATAAGGATTATTAACCTATGTGATTGTAGGCATATACTTGGCGCTTGTGTAAAACCCATGACACCTTTGTATATACTTTAGTGCTTTTGTCTTCTAACCTCATTTTGTGCAGGATCAACACATTTGTATGACTATTGGCGTTTTTGTTTAAAGTTTGGTGTCTTTGTGACTTGATTTTGCACTTTTGTGTTTTAAATTTGTTATGTGTAGGATTAGTGCCTTTGTCGACTATTGGTGATTTTTTTACAGTTTGGTGCATTGTGACTGCTTTAGCACTTTTTTCTTATGAATTTGTTGTGTGCGGGATCGACGATTTTTTGTTCTTTGGTGCTTTTGTTCGTATTTCAACGCTTATGCTTAGTCTCTAAAATATGAATTTTGTTAATATTGTATGTTTTTGTTTTGGTACCTTTCTTTGGTATATTAGTGCCTTATTAAATATTTAGTGCCTCTTTTTACTCTTTTAGCGCATTTTCTTATAATAACACTTTTTTTTTTTTTTTTTTTTTTTTTGTAATAGCGCTTTTGTTATACTTTGGCACTTTTGACATGAAATAACGCCTTTGATATGTCAATTAACGATTTTGTTTTAATATAATTTTACGTTGGTATTGATCAATCTAATCACATTTTGATGTTTTTATGGGGTTTACAGATTTAACATTCTATTTTTGTAGAAATATTACAGGGATAAGGGGAAACTCCACCAATTTTGGTACTCATTGTGTTTTTGTCTAATGTTTGTGGTTGCAGGACCTTGATTAAGTAAAAACTAAAAACCCTTTGTTTTATAGCTCGAACGGTTTGGGGCATAAACAAATAAACTACTAATCCTTGGTTTTGTAGGTCCTCTTTTCGAAGGCCCCATCATATAAAATTTATTATTAATTTTTATTGTGTTTGTGTTTATTGCTACCTTTTTTATCATGAAGACGATATTGTGTATGTTCTCCTCTCGCGTCCTAGACAATCTTAAGGATCAAAAGTGGCTAGTCTTCCTTCCCTTTTTTATTTTTAGGGGGTAACGTGATGTGGAAGTGACATCCATGCACTTATCGTAGTCCTAGGGGTCTCATGACCATGGGATTCACCTCCACACACATAGACACTCCCCGTTTTTTGATGGGGTATACAAATTCAAGGACAACTGTTGTTATTGGATAAGTGTTTGCTTATTTTAAGAATGACATGAAGTGAGGGGATTCCATGTCCCAATACCTAGGCCTCAGAAAACATCCTTACAACATAGACTTTGGCCCCACGTACCACAAGGTATATCGGGGACTCCCTAGTGATCTCATTATCCTAGATTAGGTATCCCTTTTGGCCGCATACCGTACTACTACGGCAAGGAGGCCGCACTTCCAAAGATCACTTGCTATCCAACCCCACATTGACACATAGGTGGAGAGCCAATTGTGGCACCACCATCGGTGTGTGGTATTGAAAGCAAGCTATAGTTTAGTTGCAATCCCACTTGACTAGCTAGGATTGTGATTGCATGATTGTACTTGTCTGAGTGTTTTTGTCAAAACCAGGTGAACAACTCTTATACCAATATTTCTAATCAAACCATACACTTATCACCCATCCATTTTGACTATGCCCTTGACCTTGATTTTGACCACACAACATTTACCATATACCTTTGACCTTACCCTTATCCATCGCACACCTATGATCAATCACACCTTCCATATCATCCTATAACTACAAATTAAAATACAAATCTTTTCCACCTAACAACTAAACCCTCTGAATAATGAAAAATTTGACCATTCACCCTCTAGCCTTCATTCATATATCATCATCCATTCCTTTCACACCACCCCATCAATAAGACATCAAATAATTAATAAACCTCTCCGCTCCGACAATAAAAATTTAAAAGCTAAACAAGACATTTATAAACACATTCTTACAAAATCCGCTTAATACACCTTATTGTATCTACATAACCTAATCCGTACTACCTAATAAACACCCATTTCATCACCAAAAATTCCTCTTAATAATCTAATGTTTCCTATTGATATCCCTATACTTACCTAGGTCTAAGAGATCCTAAAACCTTTCATATCATATACTTCTCTTGATCACGACATTTACCACATCCTCACATCTTTACTCAACCTACTCGTAAGTCCCTTATACAATCTCTTATTAACAGAACTAATCTAATATTATTAATTGAAAACCTTACATATAGACAAAACATCCTAATCATTTATCATATTCTTCTAAGCCCTTATTATCAAGGCACACCCAAATCCCTCCACTAGCGTGGCAAACCCTTATTTTATCCTCTTAATACCCCCTTTAATTCTTCCATCCTAAAAAAAAGCCTTGATTATTACGATTATATGTGAAGTCAAGTACGAGATCTTATCTTCATTCCATGTATCTCTTGTTAACTTATCACATCTTCATCCCATCCACTCATCTTAATACCACTAGGATCCCATGAAACCTAGGAGAATGCCTACTCAATCCCAATTAGGAAACGATGAAGAAAATAACCACCAAGACATAGGACATGACATATTCAATCACAATTATTATGATGCCAATGTAGAATACAATCTCCATCAAGGAGAAGACAAAGAAACAATGGTCAATACCAGTAGTGATGATGATTCAAGTACATATTTCATGGGAGGAAGAAAACTAGAAATGCTTAATCACTTTGTTGATAAAAAAGACACTCTCGACTCCAACTATCATATGGGAGAAAAACTTCCTCCTGATTATACTCATGACCAACTCCAAAGTCTCCTCCATGATGAAAGTGACTATGTTGGAAAATGACAACCATCCCCACATCTTCGTGATCTAAATAACCATTGCACCGCATATAAATGGGATAAAAGAGAGAACACCCATGATCCACATGCGTCAAAAGAATCCATATTATCATAATTATAACAAATGAGTTACCGTGATCACTCAATTAGCCTCACAACTTGGCCCACATCCATCAAATGACCATGGATCATAACATTCCCAACAACCCAAATTCAATCCACCACCCACCGGTCCTCAAGAACCCACCTTGGAGCAAGAAATAAAGTCTATGAAGGAAACACTTCAAGGATTGCAACTCGAAAACATGGATGACAATACAAATTCAAGGAACTTTGTCCTTATCCATTTGACCGTGATATCCTATGGGTCCCTTTTCCACCATACTTTGAACCACCTAAATTTGAAAAATATAAGGGAAAAGGTGATCCTCGTGAGCATGTTAAGGAGTTTTATATGTTATGTCAAGAATTATCCTCAATGACTCCTACATATTAAGAATCTTGTCAATAAGTCTAGCGGTCACACACTTGAATGGTTCATTCACTTTCTTGAAGGTTTTGTCACTATATTCGCCAAATTATCTAAAAAGTTCATCAAACACTTATGTTAGTGTAGAATCACAGTATCCCCGAATGGCCCGGTGTGAAGTGGGGCATTCGGTGTTCACGCTTGCATTACACGAGACCATCTCTCAAGCTGCGGACTTGCAAAACTTGAGATGGACCTCCGAGAGAGAGCCGGTTCTTGCTTCCTAATCTACCTACCAAAAGCTACTCCAGTGTAGGCAGAACCTATTCCATCCTAATCTAACCATTCCAAGGGAACAAAGAGAGAGAGAGAGAGAGAGAGAGAGAGAGAGAGAGAGAGAGAGAGAGAACTGATACACCGAAAAGGAATTGGTTGAATCACATACTCACTACCTCAAGTGGAGAGAGGTGAGAAGAGGAGAGGGTGGACATAATGCACCATGGACCAGAGATAGATTTCACACATACACCACTTTGAAACCCATTAAACACATCTCCCAGACCTACAACAAACATCAAAATATGCACAGTATACCTTGCAATGATGAGAGGTAAGAAGAGACAACAAAATAAGCTAATGATGGATAAACGCATCACGAAACATATTTTATTGCTCCAAAATGTTACACAGTACATCATCAGTGGGAAAGAGGCAAGAAAATGCCATTACAAAGCCATGGGAGGAGGTTTAAACTCTGAATTCTACCCTAAGGAAGAAAGAGAGAAGGGGGAGAGAGAAATAATGACCAACCCTTTGAATATGCCCCTCCATTACAATATATAGGAATAATAAGAGAGAGAAGAGGGAAAAATTTGAATCCTGCTTCAACCACCTTGAGACACATTGAATCCTGCTTTGAAAGCTCAACCGTTATCAATCAATGCCTCTCTCAAATATGCCCCAAATTTGTCATGTCTGGTTCCCTATCTTCTTGGCGTGTTGAAGAAGGAAGAACAACAGATCAATCGAATCAGATCTAGTGGTTAAAGAAATCTAATTATGCCTTAATGTCATCATAGACATTTTCCCATTTTCACCCACCAAAGCCTATTAATAATGACATTTTATGTTTCCATGGTATGTAGGGTGTCTAGATGTTTCCAAAAAGTCTTCTCCCAAATATGAGTTTCCAGTCAAAATATATGGCCATTTAAATATTAGGGTCACGAGCACACAATATTTAAAGAGTCTGTCCATACAGGGTCCAAGTGGCGGCCTCCGCATGCTCCTCGAGCTTCTTTGTATTTTCCTAAGTCTCTTTGCTTGGTGGGGCCAAAATTCTAACCCTGGACACGTGGTGGCTTGGCACTTGTTTGGAAACCCGCCCCAAATTTTATCTTTGAAATAGCACCGCGCTAACACTTGGCACTCTCCATTGGCTTGCCTCTACTTTGACTATTCAACCCCCAACTTTGTCCCTTTTTGGACTCTGGGACACGTGGAAGGCCCGTGCTCATTTGAAAACCCACTCAAGATTTTACCTTTGAAGGAGCGTCGTTAAGACACATGGCACCTTCCACCTACACTCTATACTTAGTCATTTTGGGCCTGCTCTCCTTTTTGACCTCTGTTGACCATTTGCTACAGTGGAGGGCTGGTACAAGTTTGAGTCTGCCCTTTGGATTTAACTTTTGGAGGTGCGCCGTTTGGACACTTGGCAGCTTCCACTGTCTCCTCCATACTTAGTCAATTTCAGGGCTCGTTCTGAGTCATTTGTAGAGCTCGAAGACTTCGAGCCTTCACTATTTCTTCTCCTTTGAGCCTCTGGTTCTTTGACACTACTCAGCCTCCTTCCCCGACCCTGTTGTTCCATTTTAGATCCCGCCTGCAACCTATTTGCTTTGGATTTGAAGCACGGGCTCATTCGACGGGGCCGTTTATTGAACTTCTTCTTGCATGGGGTCGTTTGATCTTTCGCAGCCCCGCCACTCCATTGTAGAGTCCCTATATTTCCTTTGATTGTAGGATTTGAATGTGATTTCTTTGGTTTCTTCTATGCGGGGTCATGGCTGACCAATTTTACTCGGGGGCAAAATATGGATAACAATTTGGCGACTCGCAGGGGCATCTTCCTACTAGATGAAGGGACCAGTAGCCTTGAAGCATCCATTGGGCATGGAGTCAAGAATAATAGCCTGATACTGATCCTTTTGCTTTGAAAATCTGATCCTTGTTCTTAGCGACCATGAACTTGCCCGCATGTCCGCACTCTCAATTTTTTTCATAAGAAATCTTGAAACAAGGCTTCTGAGAGTAGAAAATTGTTTTGACCTGGGCTTTCATCTATCCTTGAATGGATTATTTCGAAGACAACTTTAGTTGCTTTGCGTTTGTTTTATTTTGAAATCTGCAATTGTTAGACAACTATGAGTCTTCTGCCATGAATAGTGAAGGGCTTGGCCTCAGTAGCTTTGGAGCAATACGAACAAAACTTATGTACAAAAAAAAATCATACATGCCCCAAATGAGACATGCAGAGTGTGCACAGAACTTCTTTTACTGAAAGAAAAATCTACTCCTACTCCTACACTAACCAGAGAGAGACATAAAACTAAACAAATCCTGCTACAAGATAGGGAGAAATAGCTTCCTTTTCTCAAAAGGGGCAGCCATGCAAATAATTTGACACTGAATATGGCTATCTAGTATGAATGAAAAACTGACTTTAAGCCTGTCTTCCACCCAAATTATCAAGGTATCAACATCAACCAAAAATACCTCCTCAAGTTGATTGGCATTGACTCCTGGAGGTGTTGATGATGACCCTTGGTACTTTGAAACTCATCCTCATGCCCTGAAGTAGGCATGATTGGTTTTGGCTTCTCCCTTGGCTCCAATGAAGCCAAGTACCTGATTGGGCATGGTCTGATCCTTTGGATGTGCCCATTGCTCTAAATTCAACTCCAAGAATGGAGTCTTCTTGTGGACCTTCTTGGATGGATGGTGTGAGAGAGATGATGACATCCTCTTGCCTTTTCTCTTCCTTCTCTTGTGAAGAACATGGAAGACTTATATCTTCCAACCTTGGTTCTAGAGGGATGTTGTGAAGTGTAGGTTGTTGCACTTGAATGTTCTCCTCCATGGCAATAGGCTCATATGCTTGGAAGATGGATGATGGAGGATAAAATGATGTGATCTCCATGGGATTTTCTCTATCAAAGCAATCCTCCAAGTCAGATAGATAATCTACCTCCTTGTTGTCCTGTTACATGTGCTCAACCTCCTCCATGGTGTCCTCTTGATCTGACTTGCTCACCATGGTTCCCTTCATCTTCAAACATGAAGTTTGAAAGATCAAACTCTTCTTCAACATTAGAGCTTGAAGGGGATGAAGTGGGAGGAAGAAATGAAGGTTATTCATGGCCTGCTCCACACTTGGGGCCTCTGAAACTATATGGTCCTCCTCCTCTGCTGTCAAATTCAGCCTCAACCACCATCGGTTCCTCAACCCTAACCTCCTCTATTGGCTTGACCATCAAGGGATCTTTGTAAACCCAAATTTGGCAGCCCGACTCTTCAGATTGTTTGTCATTTCTTCTCTATTGGGCTCCCCTTCTTGCTATTTTCCTTGACTGGATTCTTGAGTCTCTTCCCAACATGGACTTGGGAAAGCAAGAGGAGTGACAGGTTGGGGTTCAACCAACTTTGTAATTGTTTTTGGTGGGGAGGGAGGTGGAACTTCCTATTTGTTTAGAGGGGATGATTGTTTGGAAGGGAAAAGGGGAGAGGAACTGAGGTGAGGTGGAAGACTAGGAGATGGAGAAGAGAAATCAACACTTGGGCAACAACTAAGGGGCTTGACTCTTGATCATGCCAAAATGATAAAGTTTGAGAAAGAGAAAATGAAGGACAAGGAGCTGGTGATTGACTTACCCATTGACAAGGTTGTCTCGCACTTTGCTCATAAGCCTCAATGTCCTCAATCCACTATGTAAGTTGAGGCAACACTTCAACCATGAAGTCAAGCTTCTCTTGAGGGTTGTAATGTCTTGGAAAAGGGCCTCCCCATGGACAAGGTGCTCTATAACCAATCTTGAATGCCTTCATTTGTGCTATGGCCCTTGACTGAACCATGCTAGCCTCCATTCTTTGGATCTTCTCCAACAAATCAACATTCTCCATTTGACTGTCACCATTATATGTGCCCCCTTGTTCTTGATAAGCTCCATGGCCAAAATGACTTTGACCCTACTCATATGGGTAAGCATAATGGTTCTGGATCTGATTATGATGTTGATTTGGAGGAGTTGGGAAGTGCATTGGAGGTGGGTTGCACATTGCAAGTGTGAATTCCATGAAGGGAATGAAGTCATGATTGCACAACTTCATGGAATGGGAGAAAATGAAAAATGTGGAAGAAGAAAATGGATGAAAATGAGTGGAAATGGATGGAAAAGTCTATAACTCAGAGGATGGGTTATTGACTAGATGGAGTCACCAGATGTGCTTACATGTGCCTCAAAAGGTTGAACCTTAATAGGAACACACCAACCTGCTAAGATGAAGTGGTAAGGTGCTTCAGACCTCTCCCGTCAGGTGTGCCAAAATTGTTAGTGCAGAATCACAACACCCCCGAATGGCCCGGTGTGAAGTGGGGCATTCGGTGTGATTGCACAACATGGGACCATCTCTCAAGTTGTGGGACTTGCAAAACTTGAGATGGACCTCCGGAGAAAGTTGGTTCTTGCTTCCTAATCTACCTGCCACAAGCTACTCCAATGCACAGGAAGAACCTATTCTATCCTAATCTAACCATTCCAAGGGGACAGAGAGAGAGAGTGAGAAAGAGCCTACACTAAGTGGTGATACACCAGAAAAGGAAGTAGTTCAATCACATACTCGACCGCTTGAAGTGGAGAGAGGTGAGCAGAGGAGAGGGTGGACAGAATGCACCACGGACTAGAGATAGATTTCACACAGACACCACTTCAAAACCCATTAAACATAGCTCCCAAGACCTACAAAAAACATCAAAATATGCACAGTATACCTTGCAATGATGAGAGGTAAGAAGAGACAACAAAATAAGCCAAGGATGGACAGATGCATCACGAAACAAATTTTATTGCTCCAAAATGTTACACAGTACATCATTAGTGGGAAAGAGGCAAGAAAATGCCATTACAAAGCCATGGGAGGAGGCTTAGACTCCACATTCTACCCTAAGGAAGAAAGAGAGAGGGGGATGAGAGAAACAATGACCAACCCTTTGAATATGCCCCTTCATTATAATATATAGGAAGAATAAGAGAGAGAAGAGGGAAAATTTTGAATCCTGCTTCAACCACCTTGAGACACATTGAATCCTACTTTGAAAGCTCAACCATTATCAATCAATGCCTCTCTCAAATCCACCCCAAATCTGTCATGTCTGGTTCCTATTTTTTTGCGTGTTGAAGAAGGAAGAACGACGGATCAAATCGAATTAGATCTGGTGGTTGAAGAAATTCGATTCTGCTTTAATGGCCTGATATAATTTTTCCCATTTTCACCCACCAAATCCTATTAAGAATGATATTTTATGTTTCCATGGCATGGAGGGTGTCGATACATTTCCAAAAAGTCTTCTCCCACCCAAATCTGAGTTTCCAGTCAAAAGATATGGCCATTTGAATATTAGGGTCGCGAGCGTGCAATATTTAAAGAGTCTGTCCATACAGGGTCCACGTGGCGGCCTCCACGTGCTCCTCGGGCTTCTTTGTATTTTCCTAAGTCTCTTTGCTTGGTAGGGGCCAAAAGTCTAACCCTGGACACGTGGTGTCTTGGCGCTTGTTTGGAAACCCGCCCCAAATTTTATCTTTGAAATAGCGCCGCGCTGACACTTGGCACTCTCCACTGGCCTGCCTCTGCTTTGACTATTCAACCCCTGACTCTATTTCTTTTTAGACTCTAGGACATGTGGAAGGCCCGCACTCATTTGAAAACCCACTCAATATTTTACCTTTGAAGGAGCTTCATTAAGACACGTGGTGCCTTCCGCCTTGCACTCTATACTTAGTCATTTTGGGCCCGCTCTCCTTTTTGACCTTTGTTGACCATTTTCTACGTGGAGGGTTGGTGCACAAGTTTGAGTCTACCCCTTTGGATTTAACTTTTGGAGGTGCGTTGTTTGGACACTTGGCAGCTTTCGTTATCTCCTCCATACTTAGTCGATTTTGGGGCTCGTTCTGAGTCATTTGTAGAGCCCAAGACTTCGAGCCTTCACTGTTTCTTCTCCTTTGAGCCTCTGGTTCTTTGACACTACTCAACCTCCTTCCCCGACCTTGCTATTCCATTTTAGAGCCCTCCTATAACCTGTTTTCTGGATTTGAAGCACGGGCTCATTCGATGGGGCCGTTTATTAAACTTCTTCTTGCACGGGGTTGTTTGATCTTTCGCAGGCCCCACCACTCCATTGTAGAGTCCCTCTGTTGCCTGATTGTAGGATTTGAATGTGATTTCTCTTAGTTTACTACTATGCGGGGCCGTGGCGACCAATTTTACCCATGGGGAAAAATATGGATAACAACTTATCCTATAATGTGGAACACAATGTCACTATGATTGACCTATGTAACACAAAACAACACAATGGTGAAATCTTCTCATCTTTCCTACAATGATGTTGAGCCCTTACTAGCTGAATTTTATGACCTATCATTGAAAAAAATTTGATCACCATATTCTTCGCCAATCTCCATCAATATCTAGCCTTTCATATCCAAGTCCATTGCGCTAATACCTTCGATGACATCGTAAATAAAGGAATGTAAATTGAAAAATCCCTTGTTGCCAAAGGCCTTATTAAGTTGTATTCTGTGATAACTATAACCAATCCAATCAACCATCCACATCTGAGAATCCTAAATACATCGATAAGAATACATTTTTTTCGGTGATGGAGTGATGGAAACCAAGCATGTCTAACACATCCATAGAGTGCCGCTCTATCCATCACCAAAGGAAAACCTCGGTCCACTCAAGAGTAAAAAAAGAACATACACCCCCTTGGTGAGTCTATTGAAGCCATCCTTGAAAAAATAATTGCTACTAATATGGTGGTTTTCCCCCAAGCTCAGCCAATTGACGAGTCTCGACCTAAGCCCTCGTGGTTCAAAGAGAACAAATACTACAAATTTCACAAAATCAAAGGTCATGCTACTCATAGGTGTATGAAACTCAAGAATTATATCCAAGATTTGATTGAACGAGGTGAAATTGAAATTGAGGAAAATGCATCTTCCTCCTCCAAAATGAAAATCTTGGGATCTATTAAAATCCACTTCCTAATCATGGTCATACCCACGTTTTAAATTAGGGTCAACAATGAAGTTTGGAAAAAATCCCGAATCATCCACTCACCATTCTAATCACATAAATTACCATCGTGTACCATTCCAATACAAGTCTCTTGTTCGCCACATCCACCATTCCCCACATCAAGTAGCTATTATTAAAGTCAAAGGCCCTTGACGAAAATCTCGGTGTGTTGTTACCACTTGAAGGAGCCGTGCGGTGGTCCAAAGAGCTGCTTCATCCTCCTCTAATCCCTTTACCGTAAGCTCAATACAACATCATTGAACAACTTGAGAAGACCCTTGCAAAAATATATATATGGATCTTCTTAAAACATCCTCCATACACAAATACATCCTCTATCATGCCCTTCAAGAAACTCATGTCCCAAATGATATCGATCCCACATAATTCCAAGCCCTTGTCGCCCATCTCTATCCCCATCCAACACTTTCACTCACCTTCACTCAATAGGACTTCCCACTAAACGACCCAACACACAATCTTCCTCTATATATTGAGGTGCATATCAAACATACCCACGTTAAACATGTACTAATGGACAACAAATCTTGAGTTAATCTTTGTACTTTATCTCTCATCCAATGATTAGGGTACAATGAATTGGATCTAAAGTAGGATATCATTACTATCAAAGTATATGGTAATACGAGCGCAAATTAGTGGAAACTATATTTTCCTATCAATTTTAGGCATGTCGTGCTCCCTATCCTAATGCACGTCATGGACATCCGGTTCCCATAAAAGATGTTGCTTGGCCAACCATGGATCCATGAAATGCATGTCATATTGTCTACATTACATCAATGTATCAAATTCGAGCATTCCGCTATAGAATTCACCTTCCATGAGGACCCTTAGCCTTTCTAATATTGCCAAGCACTCAAAGAATAAGGTTTTCAAGAACCATATTGTCCTATCAATGAAACTGTGCCACCATCACAATCTTCGACACCATCATCATCTCGCCACTTCATATGTTTCACCCGACAGCGAGTCTCCCATTCACCTCACACAACACCTCATCATCATCCACTCCTCTCTTACCCACTCCATCCATATCTACCCCTCTCTTACCAACTCCATCCATATTTTCTCCTCTTTACCCACTCCTCCGCTCAAGTTGAAATCCACGAGGTGCAGGAAATATCAAACTTTTAGCATCAAACAATTGCCACTATCACCTAAACAACGTGGCAGGCCCGACATGTGTCAAAACAAAAGGAAAAAATATTTATTGGGCTCATCCAATTTTATCCATTTCGGTACCTTTATCGATGATTACCTCAAACCATCTAACACCACATGGCTCATTGATGATTCTATACTATTTTGATGCTCTAATAACAAATATCCAATCCCTAAATGGATGATGGCTCACATGGGTTATTTTGGATGGGGACTAGGTCACAACAAATGGTATCCCCCAAACCTCCTACATTATCCCCAACCTTGATGGCCACATTCCTTGGTAGTAGTCACTTGGTGAAAGTATCCACGATGACCTTAGTGATACTTCCAACACACCCGAGGAGGCCATAGAAAATATCAAAATAAGTTCCTTTTATAGCGGATACAAAGATCTCGCCACCACCAATCTCTTCCACGACACCACTATTTTTTCCATTAATATCACTCTCACTTACCCACAACTTATTCAATGGGAAGAATGATTAGAGCATGCCTCTTGATTCATTTTATAATGACGAAGCAATTATATATTTCATGGGAACTTGAGATAATATACTTGTTGGCAATCATAGGAAAGGTTTCCAAGTGTGTTTAAATTTTTGATGCCTACTTTGGTGAACAAGAGTCTACCCTCTCCATTCAATCCCAATCTAATATCCCTCATCCAAAATCCTCTTGTCATCTTGATGTTGAGGATCCTTATCCATAGAACACGATCCAAATTTCTATGGATCAACTTCTTCCACCTTACAGGGACACTCAATGTCATTAAAGAAAACCATTTAACTCGGCATGGATGAAGACCACAAGATCCTAAAAATGGGGGCATCCTTATCCATGACAGAGTAAACTACCTTTACAACACTCCTAAAATAATTCTCAGATGTATTTTCATGGTCCTACGTGGATATGCCTGGGCTTGACCCATCTTTAGTAGTTCATAATCTGGTAGTGCGTAAAGCTATAAATCTAGTAAAAGAAAAACTACGCAAGATGGATCCAAAAGTTATGTTTCTTGTCAAAGAAGAACTACAAAAGCTATTACACGTGGGTTTCATCCACCCATTGACTATTTTGATTAGATCTCCAATATTGTCCTAGTAGGAAAAAATACTGGGGGCATCCGCATTATAACGACTTCTACGACATCAACAAAGCTTGCCCTAAAGATGATTTCCCACTACCAAATATTGATATGATCATCGACTCTTCAAGAAGGCACGAGATATTTTCTCTTATGGAAAGTTTCTCTGCATACAATCAAATCAAAATTACAGAAGAAGATCAATATAAAACAAATTTCACTACGCCTTGGAGCACATTTTGCTATCAAGTCATGACCTTTGGACTTTGTTGGTTTAAAATCTTTCGGATAGGTAGATCATGGGGAAATAGGCCAAAAGTGTGCAGGGCATAGCCTCTCTTTGAGACAATAAAGCGAAACTAGTTTATTGCTATTCTATCAAGCAAGAATTTGTGCAAATCTATACTATTATAACTTCAGGGTTTGGGATCTCATCCCAGTAGAGGTAGTTCCAACTGCGAACATAAAGGTAAGAGGGAAGGAATGGCGTAAGGTGGACTTGAAGGGAGAAAAGAAATGAATTCCAAAGACGGAAAGGTTAGAGGGTTTATGCTTTGGGCTGGTAGTAAATAGAGCCAAACTTACTTGCATAAACAAACAAAGCAATACTGATGAACATATGATGATAATCGAATGAATCCAATAGAATAGAAACATAGATCTAACTTAAGAAATATCTAATGCAAATAACACATATATTGAGCACAAAGTCTTAACATATATATTAATATCTCTTATGTTACAAGAAGGCACAAAGTCTTTCTCTCTTCACCTCTTTTTCATACAAAAAATGTCCACCTGGAATACAACAAGTATTCCAATATTTATAGAAGAAGAGGAGGGTGAAGACAAAAAGAAAACAACCACTATTTACAAAATATCTAATATCTAAAAAGTCAAAAGTTGACTTTGGGCAAGTTTTTGGATGGCAACATCCCATGGTGCAACATGGATGATGTCATCGTAAATGCTAACATACTTTTTAAATATTTTTACAAAAATATCGATGTGTACACAAGAAGAGAAACTACTTGTCATCATCTCTTTGCTTGAATGGAGTGTCTTGCTTCTGATCGGGAGAGGCGATTTGATACTGAGCTCGGTATTCCATAAACTTGCTGATCATTATCTAAAGTTGATTATGATCAGGACCCTTGAAATGGTCACCAATGACTTCGCAAGTTTCCTTTTCATTTTTGAGCTTATCTAGTAATCCGGCGTACTCTTCGCATGCCTCAATCAAGTATCCAATGAAATCATGACAAGCCGAGAGTTATTGATATACTCTCGGTCAAAAGTGACCTCGGGTGCCAAACCTTGAGTTGTGATATCCTCAAGAGATAGGATTGTGTCAGCCTCTGCTTCCCTCAAGGTGAATGCTTCACTAAGCATCCCTGGAGACATCTTCTTGACCGTTTGCTCCATTTTATGTTTTGCATCCAGGGCTTCCTCCTTGATTTTATCTATCCTCTCCAGGATAAATTCCATTTGATCAACCCGAATAGTCTAAAGCGACGAGAGCTTTGTTGTGCGCCCATGGGCGATCAATGATGCCGACCTTTAATAGGTCATCAACCGAAGCATCGACCATTTCTAAAATGTTTCATGTTACAATCTGGCATTGTCCAACTCTTCGGAGAGAGATCTTGCTACTACCTGCAGCTCCTTGTTTTCTTGATCTATACCTTGGTAGAGTCCTCAGTAGATTTCTTGATTATTTCCTCACTATCTCGAGGACTCGCTCTATCCAGAGGACATTGCCACACCTTATTCACCAATCTTGGTGTATTCATTTATCTTGTCTTGATTGAGAACTTCGGAGGCTTGGTAGCGGTGATATAGAGGTGCATTGCCCATTCTTTGCAATGCTTGGAGAAGATGTTTGTTTTATTCCTTTAGTATCCTCTCCCTCCTCCTTTGCTTCCTAAAGTTTCTTGCAGAGGGCATCTACCGTAGACAAAGCCTCTCCTTACGCAGCTCTCGGATGAGGTTCCCATCGTGACTTGGGTCACTAAAAGTCTGTAGGAGAGAGATCTTTCTTCTCTTTGTGGGATCGGGATATGCAATCTCCATGACCCTCTCTGCTGAAACACTCTTAGAGAAGTGAGTTATAGATTTTTGCTTCTTTGTTCCCTTCTTTGGAATGACAGAGAAGTCCATGGGTGCTATGGGAACCTTTCTCTTGAGTTGACCCAGATGGTCAGAGATACAACTTGGACTTATGGAGGAAGGAGTGGAGGGAATGGAGGAAGAAACGAGAGTGAAAGGGGAAGCAACTGAAGAGGCCGTAGGGAAGAACATTGAGACACTTGGTGGTGGCATCGAGAAGTAGTCTAACGCACCACTTGTAGGGCCTAGGAGTTACTACAGGGAAGAAAAGTTCATGGAGGTGGAAGGGATTTGTAATGGGATGGAGGGAACACTAGGTGACAGATCCACAAGAGAGGAGAAGATGGAAGAGGTGGGAGATGGAAGGGAGGAAGGGAGAGAAGAAGAAACATCCATTGGGGTAGATGCTTCAATGATAAGGGGAGGAGAAGGAGCAGAAGAAGGAATGGTGGGTACCTCAGTGGTTGTAGCTGTGACCACATCTTGAGTGGATGTGTCCATCGAAACTTTAGTGGTCTCTTCTTCTTTGCCTGAGAGACCAGGTCGACCACTTGCTTCTCAGAAGCAGAAGGAGGGATTTGAGGAGCTTCTTCTTTGCTTGATTCCCCCTCTTTATCTTTCCCTTTTCTTTTCAGCACTTGGGTGGCCTTGAGGTGCTCTTCCCGAAGGGGAAGTAGTGAAATATACCCCGAGGTAGTAAGACCATTCTATTTGCACCAATGTTCGGTGCAGCCGCAACGCGTGTTCTCGACTCTTTCCCGAATGGTCTTTGGTGCCTTGGCTCTGTCAATTTCTACGAATAACCAATCATCCCCATCCATGTCAAGGTAAACTTGATCAATTTCTTGATCAAGCTCTTGGAATCCTTTTGGAATGATGGCCACACCATAGTGTTTGATTTCTTCTAGAGCTAGCCTAGAGTGATCCTTTTTCCTGATTTCTATTTCGCTTTTTAGAGGTCGATGTAGATGTCCTCGATCTCAGGGACATGGATAGGATCAATTTTTGCCTTTGGGAGGCAACCTCAGCAATCAAAGGTAGGCCTGCCAGGAATTTGTGCTTTAGATTCAACAATTCAAGCTCGGCATACATTTCCCGTGCTTTGGCCAGTGTGGTGCAAGTGTATCAACCCATTGTAAGGGGGAATGGAGTTCCTCCCTTCTTTCTTTTCATGCACCTGTCATGGTATGTGATTAGTTGCCTTGACAACTCTAAGAGGGTCAGCTTGGGTCTTGCGTACCTTGGTAGTTTGGTCGGTTCACCTCAAAATTCACCGCCTTGAGGTACGTGAACATGGGAAAATTGAGTGGACAATGCTCCCCACTTATTTGTGACAGTGACCACACCGGGCTAGTTTGACCATGTCTCATATTTGGCCTCAATAGGCAGATCACCTCATAGAAGAAGGCGTCGTTGATTTTTGAGAACTGTGGGATGCTATTCTTGAGCCTCGAGCTCTGAAGTAGTATTCGTATATTTTGACACGGGGCCATACCCATTTCGAGCTAGGCTCGTGAAATATCTCACCGATGTCTGCAGTGTATACAACGTAGGAATCATATAGAACTTCCCAGTTGTCATGACCTGTTGAATTTGCTGAGAGATGGTGTCACTGATGATCTCTCCCCAACCAAAACGCTACTCAGGCACATTCTTGCTCATGGTTTCAAAGTACCTCAGCATCCATTTATGGAAATGATGGGCATCAAGAAGCCCAAATATTCTTCTCGGAAGGTGATTGTATCACTCAATTCCTCATTGAAGTCACTGCGGTGGATGGTCTATGGCCATCGGCTCACCGGCTTTTTGTTCTTAAGATATAAATCATTCATCATTTGCATACACTTGTCCTCATTGTCATCCCATGCCTTCTTGCAGTCTTCTAGGCTTATGGCGATGTACTACATGTGATGATGGATGCCCAGGGTTATTTTAAAGTGACAAAAGTTAGGTCGATGACCTTATTTCCTTCTTTATCCTCGAAACATCTTGTGTCCTTGTTATAGCATCGAGCCACCAACATGATGAACTCATTATTAACAACACTTACTGGCAGCTCACCAAAAGTGCAATCCACTCCCACCGCTTTATTCATCCAGGGGCCACTAGTGGCTTGGTTTGTTCTTGCTTAGAAGTCTTCCATATCAATGTGCCCAAGCTCGTAGTCTCGATATCGAGATCACCCTCTACGTATGAATTAGGCATCCTAACTTTTTGATATTTATACTTCATCTCTTGCTTTGTCAACTTAGCTTTTCCTTTAGACTTGGATGGATTTTTTTCTTGATGAAGAAATATGTGGGCTCGAGGATGGTCACATTGTTGTTTTGCGAGGAGAAATAAGGAGGTCCAACACATAAGAGCCATGTCGGCCATCATATTATCCATAATGAAATTTGCAGAAAAAGAAGAATGAGCAATTATAAGGCTTAGGGCACAAAGCGCAAGTTCATATCATGCTGCAGAGGCTTAAAAAGGCTGGGCGCACTTTTGGGGATGTCAACATGGAAAAAGGTGCGCTTGTGTTGACAGGGGAAAAGCTACGCCAAAGGGTTATAAAGGGCACACTTTTGAGGAGTGTTGCAGTGAAATGGTTTCAATGCTAATGAGAAAGGCGCGGGGCATAGGTAAGCAACACACAACATGCAGTGTTGGTGTTATAGAAATGGCGCCAACACTTTGAGAAGAGAGCTTTGGCGGGGCGCAGATAAGTTTGGTGTTGCATGGCTTTTAAGTGCGCCCAAGGTGTAATTTCTGAAGATGTTGCAAAGGAGCCTAATGCGCCAAAGGAAAACTACTTGGCACGGATTTGGGGGACACAACATCAAATGTTGATGTTGGTCGATGTGCTTGCACCTTTAGGAAATTTGTTAAGTGTTTATACTTGGTGCAGGTTATGGATATGTTGCAGATGCGGGGCGGTGCACCAAGGCGCGATCATGGGAGTGACAACATGAGGAAAATGCACCAAAGGAAAAGGATTTCTTTGCAATTTCTAAGATTTCTTTTCACTTTACATGGCTTTTCTCCTTCTTTGGTTTTGCAAAATGGCAAGTTGGAGAGGATTTCTTGCAGGCAGAGCCTTCTCGGGATTTACATAAAGGATGGTGGGATAAGGTGGTTTCTAGATGGTTATGAAGTGGGGGTTGATTCATTTTTAGATTTAACCTTTTAGATTATAACAACCCTAAAACCAAGAAACTAAACCACAAATAATAAGAGTGATAAAAACAACTTACCTGGTTTAATAAAGGACGAAGGATGACTTTGGGGTCCACAAAATCGAAAAAAATGGAACGCGGCATGACAAAGGATAAGTTGACAAGCGTAGGAGAATACTTTTCACAATTTTCAATTTGTGAAAATGACAGGTGTTAAGCGCCTATATATAGAAAATTTGGCATTTATTACCCCACCCACTTTTCTTTGGTGCACTTTTCAAAGTGTCGACATGGGTACAAATGCACCTTAGCACAATTTCTTTAATGTCGACATAACGTCTTTAGCACCTTAAGCGCATATTCGAGATGTTAACATGAAGTTTTTAGCGCCCTCAGGAATTTACTTAGCGCATATTTTAATGTGTTGACATCATGTTTTCAGTGCCTTAGCACACTTTTTAGGCGCATGTTTAATGATGTTGACATGTCCTTCTCTGCCAAAGGGGCGTAACTTCTGTGATGTTGACATGACATTTAGGTGCTAAAGGATTTTCAAAGGGTGCACATTTCGTTGTGTTGACACATCATTTCTTACGCCGAGTTCAAAACGGTGAAAAATGGCCAAGTTCTCAAAACTTGATTTCCGGAAGGGATTTTTGGCCATTTTGAACATTAATGGACCTTCTCAGGGGACCAAAACAAAATTTTGGTATGGTTATCTACAAAATTGCCCTTGTCAATTTTACAGATAACAAACTCAAAATGCTGGAGCCACTTATCAACGTGTCATGATTGTCATTTTCCATGATATGATGCATGACATCGTTGAAGATTACGTCGACGAAATTATGGGAAAATATAAAACTCGCGAGGAACATCCCATAGTTCTTCGCAACATATTTGAAAGAATCCGAGAATACAAAGTTCACCTCAATCCCAAAAATGTATTTTCAACGTCACATTTGACAAGCTACTCAAATTTAGTGTCTCACGACATGGAATTGAAATTGATCCATAAAAAAGTTAAAGTTGTGGTTAAAATGCCTCCACCTAAAAATATAAAACAACTAAGAAGCCTACAGGGTAAAATACAAGCCATCAAAGATTTATTGCATAGCTTGCTGATAAGTGCCATACATTTCACCACATCTCAAAAAGGAACGTAATTTCTTTGGAGCGAGGAATGTCAGGCCTCTTTTGATAAGCTCAAGGAATATCTATTGCATCCTCTAGTGTTAGTACCTCCTACTGCGGAATGCCTCTTCTTCTATACATCTTAACTACTCAACACACCTTGGGAGATCTCTTGGCACAACATGATGTCCACGAAAAGAACAAGCCATTTATTATCTAAGTTGAACACTAATTTCTTATGAGCTTAATTATGCTCCTATGGAAAAGGTGTGTCTTGTTGTTGTTTTTGCCTTAGAAAGCTGTGACATTACATTCTTAATAAAATAATCAATCTTGTGGCAAAGGTAGATCCACTCAAGTACCTACTCTCTAAATTGGATTTAACAGAGTGAATGGATAAATGGATCATGCTCTTGAGCGAGTTTGACATTGTGTTATCTCATTTTAGTGATTCCAGCTAAAATTAAGATAACCATAGAATTTTTTTGGAAAAATCTCCTAAAATGCCCTTTTGAGGAGATTTTCGGTTTTCAGGTTTCAACAACATGAAAACATATTTTCTACATGCTTCATGCAAATTGTTTCCCAAACCCAAAGCCCGAAAAAGTCGATCTTCGAGTTTTTGAAACTCACGAACATCGAAACATGATTTACAAAAAGCATGCTACATGTCGCTTGACTTCCAAACCCGAAACCCGATATGTTCCTTTGTGTCGGGTTTTGGGACCTTGGAACATCCAAACATCTCATGCCTCATGTCACCTATTTCCCAAAACCTGAAACCCGAATTGATAGCTAATCCTTTGTGTTGGGTTTTCGGGCACTCCAAGCATGATGACATGGCATTAATGTCGAGTTGTCGGTAGTTGGCACACGTGTCAGGTGAAGTGTAATAAATGTGAGGACTTTATAAATAGTTTGATTTTACATGTCATTTTTACCTATTGTACTTTTATTGTGTGGATTTTTTGTACTTGTGCCTACGACCTCCAAACCCGATTGAGCTTCTTGATCGATTTTGTGTTCCGTTTTCGATTATTTTTCGAGATTACTGAAGGTATTTTTCTTTTCTTTCTGATTTGAGGTCTTTTGGATTTGTATTTGAGATATTCTTTTGGTGTTCTCCTTCCTTTCCTATTTTTCCTCTAGGTTTAGGGTTTTAGATTGTTTTCTTCATTTTATGTTGTATTCCAATGAAAGTTCTTGTTTGGAATTCACCCCTAGGGTGTTTCTTTATTTTATCCCATGGAATATACCCTGTTAATTACTAAAAAAATCTAAAATTCCTAACTGGTGAAATGGCGGGAATTTTGCATGTCCTGACACCTCAAAAACCTCGATTCCTTTGTTTCGGGTTTTGCAGGGTGTTCAACATCTTCTTACTTCCGCCGTTTTTGGGCTTCATCGAGTGCTTAACAATCTCCAAGTTCCACCCTTCTATCGGGTTGTTCCAAGTGCTAGACATCTATCAACCTCCGACATACACTTTGCAGTGTATCGGGTTTCTCAGTGTTCGACATCCTCCGATCTCCGCTTTGTGTCGGGTCTTGCGAAGTGATCAACATCTTCCAACTTCCGCTAGTATACCGGGTTTTACAAGGTGTCCGACATCTACTAAGTTCCAACACTCTCTGCAGTCTGTCGGGTTTTGTGAAGTGTCCGACAAGACCTTATTTCGACATACATTCTAGTGTGTCAGGTTTCATCAGGTGCTTTGCAAGTTCTAAAGTCTGGATAGTGTGGTGGGTTTGTGGGGTTGCTCAACAAGCTTCCAAGTTTGATTTTTCAAACAGGAGTTGTCTAGGCATTCTTTCTTTAGGAATTCTCATGTTGGATCCTGGATCATCTAAGGATAAGTCGACAGGTCAGGAAAGATGAAATACAAGTACCAAAAATGGAATCCCCCTCCTACATAGATTGCAATTACAACATCCGAGATACGGAGCTTGGTAACATTGACATGGAAGACTTTTGGAATAGAACCAAGGATTCTTCTCAGAGTCCTTGGATGAAGTCAATAACCAACAGTGACCTCCCTCTTGTAGTAGGATTCCCAATGTTTTCTCAATGCCCCGAGTTCATTTTGGCCTATGCTTCCAATTATGACTCAGATTCTCGCTCAGTGAAAAATCAAGCAAGAGAAGTCATAGTGAAGTTGGACGGGGTTACTTTGATGACCTCTTAAGATTACCCAACTTTTAGGAATATGTCGATGTAGATCTTAAGTCAGCACCAAAGCCCAGGGACAAAGATCAAGAAGACTGCATTGGGCATGTGAATAGAAATTTCTTGATCAAGGCCAAGCCAGCTGTCTCTAGGTTTCCCAAGCTTGTCCCCAGGAGTGATTGCATCCTTGAAATCAATGACATCATCACCTTCTTTGAGTCAGTATTTAGACTCCTGAGTCAAGAGACTTCCAAGGATGGATGTATCAATTCATGGTCATTATGAAGAAGAACGAACAAGGGATCGATTGGAGTAGTCTTATAAGTGATGAGATTGATTCCCAGATGAAGACACTCTTGACTACTAAAAATTCTATATGTCATCATATGTCACCTATGTAAAGAATCGGGATGAGAAATTATCTAGGGTTGGATGAAAAAGGAGATAGGGTAACATAACACATATATCGGTACTTCCCTTGACTGAAATGAAGGGTTCTGAGGATCAATTCAGAAGAGTGAACGATGCTTTCTTTTATGAAAATATCTGCATGATGAACCTTGATCTAAGGAAAAGAAGAGTCTCTGATGAAGCATGGGCCGAAGTATCAAAATGGGGTTGTATCTTCTTATAGTTCAAGAAGTTCACATACCTTCGCGTGGTCATGTACTCGGGTGATCCTTTCCGATTGCCCGATTCCCGGTGATAAGCTGATCCTAATGGAGTTAGTAAGACAATTATTGGATTTCCACAAATTCCAACAAAGTAAACACAAGGCTTTCCATATCCTTCCCTATTTCCATCGGAAGGTACACGTGCTCGATAGTGGTTAAAGCTAAGAATGTGGTGCACGAGCTTCAAGACAAGTTGAAGAAGCACATGAAGCAAAAAGATGGATTTGATTTCCGAGGAGTCCTTAAATCGTATGGGACTTTATATCTACATGTTCCCAACATAGAAGATATTTGGGTTGATCTTTAGGATGAGGTTGCCATCGAAGAAAGGACAATAACAAGTTGACAATTGAAGAAATCCATATCTTTGGATTTATCGACATCCCGAGAAGGCACTAATGACAATGAGAGTGTCCTTGACGCCTTGTATGATGGGTTGAATGAAGACCAATATGTATTCCCGGCCATTAATTGGTCCCTTATTAAGAAAGCTTCTATTGCGGGGAGAGTTGCTCAAATTCTTTCCCGTACTAAGGTGTGGCTCATTTCTTGGGGAATGAGTTATAAAGAAGGGAGTTTTTCAAAGCTAGATACTTTGGAAGTGGGACCCTCCAAGGGAAAAAAGGAAAAGGATAAGAACCCTTCGAGAGGCCAATAAAGGTTAATTTTGTTAGAAAAGGGAGAAGATCAAGTAACTACACCAAGTGGCCACTCTCCCACAAACAGTTGAGGTTCTTGATTCACCTCTACAACCGAACAAGGAAATCCTCCTTGAAAGAAGAGATTGTTCAATCTTCCATTCCTTTTTGGTTGATAGTTCATCGAGAGTAAGTCTTCCTCTTATCTCTCAAGCTCTAATTTTGGAATCCTTGCCTCCTCCCATTCAACCTTCCTTGCCTCAGATTTCTTCACCAAGTTCCTCAGCCATGGCTAGTATCTTCTTTGGCCTCTCACCTCTCCCCACTAGACCCCAGTTAACCATGGACATGCCTCCTCCTTCTGCACCTTCATTCCAATCCATTACCACAGACACTACACTTACAGTGGTCACCACTCCACAAGCTAACCTTGCTCCACCTGAGGATGTGACCGTAACACCTACAATGAGAGAAACTTCTTCCAATATGACTCAATGGTTAATAGATCGACTCAGAGGAAGAGGAAGGTGGTAGTTCCATTACCACCTTTGATTTCAGGTTCCCTCAAGTCACTCCTACCAAGTCGGCCAAGAAACCCAAAATAGTTTCAAGGATTTTAGTGGATGCCTTAGGGCATAAATTTACTGAAATTGCTACTCCTGCAAGTGATAAAACTAAGGATGATATAATGGTAAAAATTATCAAATCACAAGGGTGGCTCTAGGGAAAGTAACATGGAGGGAGCACAAGTAGTGTTAGGAAATTAATAATAATGTTTACATTATATGTTTGGGTGGTTAGTCAATTAAGTAATATTGTTAAATATAATAACAATATTATGTACTTGGTTATTTGGTTATACCTATATCACTATTTACGGGTTTATTATTTGTAATACATCCTATTTTATAGGATGTTTTGTTACCTACCTTTATGGCTATTTATTAGCCCAATGTAATGTATGATGTATCAAGTATATTGAAGAATTATTCCCTGTGTAAATCTCTGCTATACCAATATTTGGTATCAGAGTGAGATGGGGTTCTAAGAGATTTGGAGGGGCAGTGGTTTCACTCTATGTTGTCCCAGATTATGATTTTCTCAGGGCTATTCCACCATAGTTAAGAACTTAACAGTTGTGGTTATGTATATTTAATACTGTCAAATCGTGGCATGGCTTGTGCATATCAGAGGTCTTCGACACGTCTAAGTTTGCCTTCCAATGTTTTGTGTATGATATATATGTTGTTTGCCATAGTCTTCATCGGATCACGTGCACAACAAAGGTATCACAATGCTGATGCATTAAAATAGGAGGACGTATTGCAGTCTGCACAACCATCATATGCATAGAAATATATTGTTGTTTGAATAATTTATTTGATAGATAAAATTTCATTTGGTATCTTTGCCACTGGAAATAGAGAACAATTGTCATCTCCACGCAATAAGATCAAGTGAAAGGTGATTCCATCGAATTATCTTCAAAGAGAGGTTTAGTTCCACCATTCAGATAAGAGATTTCTGTTTTGTGCACTCTAAGTAGGCTGCAAATCTCATTTGAGGTCTTATATCTGTGATAGAGAGCCCACGGTGGAAGATTAAGACTATTTTGTTGGGTTTACAAGATCTACATGCAAGTCGTCCCACTCTCATAAGTATCTGGAAGATGAAACTGGATTAAAGGCGTCCATTGAATACATACGAATCAGTTTTTTGGTGTCTTTGTTTATTGTCTTTCTGCCACAAACGTTGCAGATCTAGGGCCGTGCATTATTTAGACAGCTGTCCACTCTTCAAACGCCACATATGAGTTTGCATGCAAATTGTCTTTGGCTCGATTTTCATGATATGCTGTTGATCACGAGATCTACTCACCATTTCAACACTCAGACCTCCACGTTTTCTACATCAGACTTGAAAATAGATCTGAATTCTTTCATCTAATTAGCAAAGGTGGATTCTGAACAAAGGAGATAACTATTGGATTGGAACATGGAGGGAATAAAAAAATCATCACGGTATTAATAAATGCCCGTAGAGATTACTTTTAAGGATTTTATTTAATGTCAAGTCTAGTCTTCCTGGTATTATTTAATCACAAGTTGCATACATATCAGCCTTAGAAAATTCATTTCCAACATTGGCTAGCGGATCATTATATTGTAAGTCTAAGAAAACTAGTGTTTGTAGTAGTTTTCTTGTTGTCGGATTTGTAGTCGAAAGTTGTAAAAGTAAATTTTTTTTTTTTTTTTCCTCACGACGCATTTTCGGTGGAATCTAACGTCCTTAGATATGAATTTGAGTTCCATGACCAAATTCAGCTGAGCTAGCAGCATGACGATGGAGGAAGGAGGCATCAGAGGAAGGAGGTCGAACAACGACCTCTCGTCATTCACTGACCAACGCGGGCCATTTGTGTGGTGGCATATGTATGGTGTGAGTATATGATTTTCAGTGTGGTTTCCATTTTCTCAGTATGATTCTTTTTCAGAGTTCCTGTTTTGTGTGGTATTTGATGGATGTTGAAAAGAAAGTTGTGTTGGAGCGCGATGATGATTGTCGGTGACCCTCTTGCGAAAGTGACTTGGTCCTCTGATTTCCGTACTTCATTGGAAGATGGTCGATTAGAAGAATATGTTCACTAGCATTAGTGACCATGTGCAAGACCTAACTAGCAAGATCCATTCAGGAGTATGTTCTTTGATGCATTTTTCTTCTCAGTATCTATATGAGTGGAATTTCAAATTGTGGGGGAATACATACCAATGTTCCATTCCCATTCTCACCCAAACGACTTAGTCAAGGAAAGCTTCAATGGGGTGGATTTTCTATGTTGTTCGAGATCGAGTGGCAATCGATCAATGACAGAGACTACGATTAAGAACATTACGATTCTTATAGGAAGTAATGTGAAATATTTTCAGTATTTCTTCTATTGTGTGGTTTTGAGATATGCCAGTTGTGTTTCCTACATAATTCCCTGATGTATAAGCATAGTGGTGAATAGTAGCACCAGAGTAAGTTAGTTCATGGATCTTGAAAGGGTTTGTGGGAGGATCCAGAAAACCACACGAGGTGGACAATTGATGAGGTTCCTGTCACGTCAAGGTTTGTGGTAAGCTTGTTTAAAACCATGGAAGGAGAGAGCCTTTCTTTTGATCAAGGTCATGAGTCACAGAGTTGGACATGCCACGGGGGAGCATACTGCAGAGGAGCGTGTGGATGTTTTTACCATGTAAACATTAAGGGGGGGAATGTTAGGAAATTAATAATAATGTTTACATTATATGTTTGGGTGGTTAGTCAATTAAGTAATATTGTTAAATATAATAACAATATTATGTACTTGGTTATTTGGTTATACCCGTATCACTATTTACGGGTTTATTATTTGTAATACATCCTATTTTATAGGATGTTTTGTTACCTACCTTTATGGCTATTTATTAGCCCAATGTAATGTATGATGTATCAAGTATATTGAAGAATTATTCCCTGTGTAAATCTGCTTACTATACCAATAAGTAGGACACATAAGATGCCATGAATGTGTTGTGCCAAAAGCTAAAAGAAACTAAGGCAAACTTGAGTTAAAAGATAAAGTACATCATTACATTTGGGACAATGAAGTACTACTCAAGCTCTAAAAGCCTTGTGAGTCAACACCATCATCCTCTACTCCTATCGGTTTGATTTCTCATCTGTACCATGATCGAGAAGATTAATGAGAAGGGGAGAACATCGATGAATGGATCCAAAGGTTGCTCCTTGGAAAATAAGTCATCGAGGACACTTTGAAGTCTACAAATCCTTGAGGATATAAAGAAGGATGGAGAGAAAATGGATGATGAATTTTCGAGAGGTCGGAACCTAGAGTTAACTTTTGAAGCTCTCAAACGCTCAAAGAAGTTCCCATCCCGCATCTTGGTCAAGAAGGCATCATTCCACATGGGGACAAACATTTTCAACTAACCAAAGCCATTAGATTCGAGAATAAAGATTCTCAATGAAGCTTGTAGAAAATTTAGGAATCAAGAGATCAATTGGTCAATGACACGAATGATATAGAAGAAGAGCTAGTCAAGATCTATCTTATAAGGTGTTGAGTGAAAGCTTGGGTATTTTGCATGTTGATGATCTTTACAGGAAATCCAAGAATCAATTCAGATGAACCAACTTATGGATTGGCATTCCGAAAATCATTGTGAGTTTGTGAAAATTGAACATTCTTTAGAAACCACGAGGAAACTCAACAAGATCGAAAAAGATTCTTTAATGCTAGCGATACTTGAAACATGTGAAGTTCTCGAGTGATCATTCATGCGCCCGATGAAAATGAGATGCGAGGGTATAATCCAAAAGTTCAAGAATTTTGGGACAAACAAGCTTTGTTGGAGGAAGACAAAGATGATGAAATAGAATAGGCACAATGTTGCATGTCATTTCAATCTCTAAATCGACATGTCTTTTTTCATTTTTGTTTCGTCACATATGAAGCAAATTTTGACTTGGTCTCCTTCGTGAGACTCAAGCAAAGTAGGACTCTCATTAAAAAGACTATTTTCTAGGATTTATCTTATTTTCTCTCAACTCCTTTTAATATAAATAAGGGACGCTTATGCATTCCAAAGGGTTGAGATTTTTGGAATATTGAGATCTATTGTGAAGAAGAAATACTTTGTGTTTTCTTTTAATCATTTGAGAATAGGAACTGATATTATTTTGCAAACTTTGTGTTGTGAGATGTATCTTTCTTAAGATATTGTTCTTATGTTCATAATCTTAAGCTATTCTTTGTTTAGCATCTTGATTTTCTAATCATTTCAAACATTACATTTATTATCTAAAGCTCGTATGATTATTTCGTGCTTTGTGTTTACTCGAAAAAATATGTACCTCTCATTTCATTTCCATTGTGTTTCTTCCATAATAGTAATTTCCTTTCCGATCCATTTCATTTCAAAAGAGCATATCTTCATCTATTATGGATATGGATTTTGGGATTCTATCCCAACCCCAATGGTTAGATTAGTGTGAATATTGTACATATTATTTCACATTGTGTTTTAGATTAGTAATAAATAGGCAGCCTCACTGTCTTTGAGGAGGGATTTAATCCTATGTACTGTGGTTGGACCTCATATTTTGGCGTGACAAAATATCCAACCAACACATTGAATATGTTAATAAAAAAGCTATCAAAGGAAAATTTCTAGCCGATCATTTAGTAGGCGCTTGATTTATGATTCTAAGCCATTTGCTACTTGGTTTCTAGATGAATCCATATTTACTATTGAAGAATCAAATTCATGGACATTATACTTTGATGGATCTTTCACACATCACAACTCAAGAGCAAGCATTTTATTATCACTCCTCAAGGGGATCTAATTCCTAAGGCTTTTCAGCTTGTTTTCCTTGCACCAACAATGTAGCTAAATATGAGGCACTCATCACCAGATTAAAAATGAGCATTCAATGGAACATCAAAAATCTCAATGTATTTAGTGACTCACAGTTAATAATTAAACAAGTTAATGATGAATATGCTGTTAGGATATTAATATTTACATGGGTAATTATTATTTACATGTGTTTATAATTACCGTATGGTTGAAACGGTAAATATATGGTTAGTGAGTGGTTCATATATAAATATAATAAAACAAACATTATTGTTTTATTATATATACGAAAGAATATTGTTGTACCCGTAAATCTATTAACGGGTTATTTGTTTGTATGGGTTCCTATTTTATAGGGTATTGGTTTTCTATTATGATGGCTATATAATAGCCTAATGTATTGCACGAGATATTGGAACAGAAAGAAGAATTGTTTTTCTAAGTTAATCTGATCCAAGTTTTATATTTGGTATCAGAACTGGTTAACCCTCTGATTGACTGATTTATTTCTCGCCATGGAAGAATAATATCTTTGTAAGGGAAGATGTATTTTACTTCTCCCTGTTGATGGATATATATATTATTCTTGTGAAGAATTAAGATTAATTATTTTAGAAGACTAGCGTGCTGATATTTGGTTTCTTGGACATCTCTGCATCTGGTATTTCTATCTGGTGTAGTACATCATTACATTTGGGAGAAGAAGATCTGAGCCTCCAAGCACCATACATAGTTGGTTCACAATTTCTCCGTACATACACAACTGAATTTGTGTATAGACTTCATCTGTTGCATTGGACGTTCAAAGTTTGCATCTAACATCCACTTCTTTTTGGATCCAGATTCACTGTTTTTGGATCTTGCTGAGTTTGAATTCCTCACAATAATTTGCAGTCTCACCCATCATAACTGCCAATACGATCTCCAAATTCGGTCACTCTCAAAGATCTCATGTGTAGTACATGCAGACCACACGAATTACCATACCTACTTGCAGCTTTCGGTCAGAGCTCTCCACTTGATGCACGCAGCTGTTAAAATCA